>JAHZMV010000302.1:0-19501 GCA_027743765.1 Coecobrya sp. COE2
AAAACTTTATGGAAGTTAGTTAAAAATAGACAAAACCTGGATAAAAATCCGGCAAAAAATATCCAGCCTATTCGCGCCATGTCGAGATCACGTCTGAAGAGATGCAAAGCAAATCCACCAAAACAACAACTGCTGCTGCTGCTGCGCTGGAAAGCAAAGAGAACTGCACCGGGTGTGGGGGGAGGGGAACGATGACATAAGAAATTAGGCAGAAAACCGGAAATGGGAATAAAAATACAAGTAGAAAATTTGCACACTGCTGCTGGGTGGCAACTTTGACAGGCAATTTGCCTAAGGCAGCCAAGGTGTGAAAATAGAAAGAATGCTTTGTTGTTGATTTTTCATGCAAGTGGCTTCACTTGCTTTTCACTTTTCGTGAAGTGAAGTTTAAATTGGTTACATTAAGCTACTTTAAATATGGAAATTACTTAATTGAATATTAAAAGGCTTGTAAATGTTTTAAAGATGACACTTTATTAGTTATACGAGATAAAATTGCATTATATTTTTTCCTTAAATCCATAAAACTTTAAAATAAATACATATTTTGAACAATAATGATTATGATATGTGTGTGTAATTAACAATGATTGATGGAGCGTTTAAACTAAAAATATAGTTTATTGCTGTTTGCATTCTGCCATGTTTTTGTTAGCATCCATTTGTTTCAATTTGGCAAAACCGGAAGCTAGAGAGCCGGTGATGTCAGTGGGTGTTTGCATACTTTCAAGATGACTATTTTGATGATACTTTAAGAATTCCATGCAGGTGTCCCCGTCGACACAATCCTTGGGTGGGGGTTGTACGGTGAAAACATGATAGGATGTATTTGCCATTGGGGTGGAGGCATCCGCTTCGGCGAACGATTGGAGGGTGATTTTACTGTCAGTCTCTTGCAGTTTGGTTAAGAGTCTTAGTATTGTTAAGCCGTGGGAGACAATCAAAACCGTTTCCGGTTTGGTGCTTTCCTGAAGTTCCTTAATCAAGTCCTAAAAATGAGAGAATTACATTATTTAAATGAATATAGCGTTATTGTTACTTGTTGTAACGGTATAATAAGTTTAATACATACTTTCAGGAAAGAATCAATTCTTCCATCAAATTCCTTAACGGTTTCCCCTCCTGGAATTTCAAATTTCACAATGGGAGTTCCCTGTTTAACTGCCATAAATAATGCCATAAACGCTTCTTTTGCAGGTTTTCCAACAAAGTCGCCCATTGTCTATTAAAAATGTATAGCATATTTAATTTAATCTGTTTTAAATTATGAAATGAATACCTTTTCAGTATCAATAACTCAATAATTACCCTTTCGTGAATCCTAGGGTCTATTTTCAGCTCTGGCTTATCTGTCATGTTGGAATTTGTCAGGACAGCCTTGGCTGTGTCTTGCGATCTGGCGTATGTACTCGCAAATGCCTTCGTGAAAACGACATCTTTCAAGTGTTTTCCAAGTAAATCTGCTTGTTGTCTTCCGGTATCAGTAAGTACGTCTTCGTGTGGGGGACTCGCAAATGCCTTTGTAAAAACGACATCTTTCAAGTGTTTTCCAAGTAAATCTGCTTGTTGTCTTCCGGTATCAGTAAGTACGTCTTCGTGTGGGGGCAAATTAATTTGAGCTACGTTGGCAGCGCTTTGCCCACTAAAATAAAAAATGGCCACATTAAAATCATTGCACAGAATTGCAAGTTGAAATCTAACGGGGCAAAAAGGGAAATAATGATTTTCTTACTGTCGAACAAGGTAGATAGTGCTCTTGTGTGATTCTCCCATTTTTCCTGCACTTCAAGTTTCAATTTTCAAGTTGGATAGATATAAATTCCTAGATTTTTCCTTAAATATACTGTTTTTCAAGTGTGGGTGTGTGTATACACGAATTTTGTCGTTTAGCCGGTGTTCCTTTCCAGGTGGCAAAGTTAACTGGAGCAGACAGCTATCTGGAAGCTATTATATATCAGACTCTCAAGTTGTTTACTTTCATGCAATAAAAAACCCGTTAAAATTAATGACAGCATAAAATTAGTTCGATTACGTAGACAAGATTGTCACTTGTCACTCTTTCGTATAGAGCCAGAGTCATTATCACATGCTCTTGATGTGAATTTTAAAGAGGAATGAAGGACTTTGTCCACTTCATGGAATAGGAACGTATATACGCATTGCAGTATAGACTTCCAGAATTAAATCTTTTTTACATGTGTTTTTTACCAGACGTGACACACACTACTATTGTAGCTCTGTATCTAGTGTGTGCACTAACACACGAGTATTATCTGCCTTTTCCAATACTATCCAAGAGAGATCACAATAGTATTCTCTCACAAAAAAATAAGTTGGAAACAAGTACAGAGATTTCATTATTTTTACTACATCACGCGGTTATGATGTATGAGTACGTGTGTGGCAATGCTATGCGATATAGTAATGCATATTATATCACGGAACAAAATTTTCAAGTGTTGGTCCTGATTGGGTCCCATATTTAGCTTAAATGCTTAGATGTATATTATTGACATGATTGATATTTTACAGTACAGAAATTACTACACCGATTATGAATTTGGAGAAACGCGATACGCGATATTCCTATGTTGATTCAGTGGAGCATATAATTGGATTACCGGCTACATGAAAACTGTACACATTTGTACTTTGTACTATAATTTATATTTATATGGTAGTTTGGTATACATATTCTGAGTCATTGTTGCTTGTATCAAGTAAGATTGAAGCTAAACGTCTTCTCTCAGATTCCAGAGTCCAGACATAGTCTTTGAAATTCAAACATACGATGCACAAATCATCGGTCAACTCATTGTCAAACAGTACTTTAACCTTGGTTTTTTGTATCGTGCGTATCGTGACAATACAACAAACATCAAAGAAAAAATTTGTAAGCAATGTCAGAAGAATCGAAAGTTTATTTTCATTGCAGTAAGTCAGCTTTACAAATAATATGACAATACGTAGACACGCGCGTCATGATAAATTAAACATACATACATATAATGCGGTTTGATATCGTCATCATCATGTGGGTTCGGCACCGTCAGGCACTAAATTCATATTTTATTTTTCGATATATCAGGAAAGAGCTGTTTCCTCAAAGGGAATAATTATGGTTTATTTATGCCCCACGTTTAATCGGACAATCCAACAAGTCTTCTTGATGAAGTTGCCATATTTATTTTAAAAATCGATTGTAGAGATTAGAATACTGTTTGTAATTACAATTGTTCATATTTAATGAATCAGGGGAAATGCGTCATATATTAAGTGTGTCATTATGTAAACGATCACAGTTTGTCTAACAGCGTTATCTGTTATTTTGTTTTCTTCTCCAGTCTGGATTCGGATGGTGCTCTGTACTTCACAGACTTATTAAAGAGATAAACGAACAGCACCACGAAAGACAAATAAAGAATCATTGGTATAACAATTCCTTCCGTTGTGTGTTCACATGGCTCACCTTTTACTGGAATATTAAACAAAATATAAAGAAACAAAGTGGATCATATAAGCGCTTGATTGGTTTCTTGAACCAAAATAGTCTGCATGTTGCTTTCACAAAAATTGCATGGTAAAATTGTTACCCTTAATCAAAATTGCATATACATTGACCATCACACCAACTATCATTTGCAGGAGCTCTAAAGAGATAATAAATTGCGAAAGTACACGGGACATTTTGAAATCCATAGCCTGTTCAAATACAAAAACCAAGTTACCTTACTTTGTACTTTTAACATAAAATGTATTTTTAAAATAAGCAATGAAATACATTATATGCAAACCTTAAGGAACAAATAGCTATACAAAATTGAGTGAACAAAGTAATTGCAAACCCCAAAGTATCTAAAAATTGGCTCGTAGTCTGAGTAGAAATACCAGCATACAACTAACGCGACTCCATGATGGTAGCTGGTATTAAGAAAATTCGACAAAATTACTTCATAATAAAATTAAATACATAAACTGTACTTTGAACAGTAAACAAATCCATCACATAAGCAGTTTTGACGTACTAGTGAACAAAGAGCAGTCTTTGCTTTCTGAGAACGATGAAAAACGTGTCTCCCAATTCAGCCGCTTTAGACAGCGTAAACATCCATGCCTATTAAAAATTCGTTTTATAACATTAATCAAAGTAGTACACAATTTATTAGTAGTTGAATATTCCTAAATCTCATTTTAAACTCTGTCTAAAGTAATTTACCCAAAATGCTGCTGGCTGATTGTGATAGTCTCTATCAAAATGTAAAAAAAATCATTAATCCGCACGTATTAAACGCATTTATTTTTGACAATGAGTCAGCGTCGCATATATTTGAATTGTATGATTAGTTTCGTACCTTACACAGATGGATCGATGAAAGCCATTGTTGCCTTTAAGGACAAACCATAACTCGGGCGTACAACGGATTAATCCGGCAATAGAAAAAATGGCAAATCCCAAGTTCCACAGTGCTAATGGTCTTCGGAGATGAAACCCTTGTCTACTTTTCATAAGATAGCTTCCCACATAAATAAATGTCAAATAAGCGGCGCAAATATAAAGGCTAATTGTCCAATTCTTTTCCATCCAGGCCCTGCATTTCACAACATTAAAGTTTTCAAACCAAAATGAGTCAAACACCGGTGGCTCAACGTATGGCCAAATGAACGCTTTCGTTTGGTTTGTATTCATCTTGTCCATAAATGGCACAATTTTCTTTGAAAAACACTTTAGTTCTCGTTCTGGGAGTAGTTTTTGCAAGTTTTAATATTTACTCCAATAATGTTTACACTTTACTAAGTTGACTGACACCATACACATTTAAAACAAAGTAATACACATTTAACACCATAAACAAAGTCTCAATTGCATTCTAATCTTCCTTCTTTATGCAAGTAATGCTATGGCTAGGTATCTTCACTTCACTTATTCAATAAAAATAGTTTTTAACTCTTTCATTAAATGAAGGAGTGATTGTTTAGGATTGTTCACATGCTTATGAATTGTACTACATATTATGCAACATTTGTAATATTGCTAATATGTTGTTCTACTAACATTTTTTCAAGGTTATTGGGTATGTGCTCCAAAATGTAATGGTCAACTGCTAAAAGATGTAGGCAATGCAGTCAGTGTCAAAGGAGATAATGATAGTACGAAAGTATCGTCACAATTGGTTGTAGGTAACCAAACAAAGAGTGAATCTTCAAAAACTATACAGATGTGTATTATGAATGAAAATTCATACCTTCAGCATTATGCAATATCTGAAAATTGATTGAATCTCAACATCTTCAGGTTGCTCTTTTAATGCGTCATCATAATAACATTACAACAGTAACAACACGTTTTCTGCAATTTTGTACAGCGGGTACAGATACAATAAATGTTTAGTACCTACACGAAATGACGAAAAAAACATGCATTGCCAACAACTTGGTCACAACAACATAGTGTACATAATTTCGGATGTAAGATGTATGTGATAAAGATTATATATTGCACCTGTACTAAACGTGATCTTTGGATTACAGTTACGATAAACGTATGAGAATTCCTTGTCTCATTATCCATGTGCACATCATACAATGGACAATAAACAGTGGTAGCGTGTTGCATGCAATTTTAAAAATATTAACTCTGCGCGGTAATGTAATAATAAATCGGTAGCTCGTCTCTTGTATTGTTGTAAATGTAATCGCCCATCCTGTCGGCTTTTCATGGCCGATATGTACGGAAGTAATGACTTGTGCATCATTATCGTCACCTCCTGCAATGACAGCGATGACGATGCCGTTAATATGGAGTGTAATGGGAAAATCAAAATATACGCATACAGACATGCACACTTGAAACGGCACAAGGCACTCGTCAATGTCTTTTGCTAAATGGTAAGATGACTAGCATATTTTGACGTTCGATGCACGCAACCATTTGTATGCTAACCAGCTATAAAATTTGAATAAATCTGCTCAATTCGTTCATTAATATGGAATGTGTAGCGGAGTTACATTCTATTGAAATCTATTTTTAGCGCTTGAATGACTCTAGTTGTTCTTTAATCTTGAAATCAGTACCGCAGGAGATCCGGTATCCCCAAAAACTTCAATCGAAAGTTTGTTAGCTTTCACATGATGGTTATGGTATGCTATAACTTAGGTGTGTACATGACCAGTCAACTTGTCACCAATTGTCATCTATGTAGATATGATAAATTAATTATTCAATGAACCAAAAAATTCTTTAAAAATATAGCTTTTATTTTGTCAGCTTCATTAAACATAACGATTATTCAAATATTCCTGAGCAATAATCTCAAAAACATTTTTTTGATTTAATTAGCTTTTAATAAATACTTAGTGTTTACTCAATTATCCTGAGAAAAAATACTGAATAATATTCTACTTTCTACAGTCCATCAAGACACGGGTAAATCACTTAGAACTGATTACCAGGTAAAAGGCTAATGAGTATTAATTAACATACAGTACTCATTTAAGGAAGCGTTGTAGAAAGTATGTAAATGGTAAATGAATCTGCTTCAGCTCAACTGTCAACTGTAGTGCATACAACAACCAAATATATCAACTAGGTATAGTATGTTGGGATCTGACCACCAAAAAAGCAGCGTTATCACGATTTAATTTTTGGACATTTGCTGAATAAGATCATTATGACGCTCGTCGTAAAGAGAAAATGTGCCACGGGTAAGATTTGGACTGAAACAATGGTCTAGGGTTGTATGTATACTGTAAATGATAATTTCTTTACGTAACTTATATTTTAAGTAGGAAGAGTCAAGTGAGAAGTAAGTTCTAACTCGTCGGCATTTTTGAAAGCGTGTCTACAATGATATTGTAAGTAGACATATTCGATATCTCATGCATACATAATTTGTACCTGTTAATAAAGTAAAAAATGTTTGCTCTTAGGACTAATAATTTCAAGTATCACAAGTTATCGCCACTTCTTCCATTGACAAAAAATGTAACATGTCTCGCGTAGTCAATTATAATAAGTATCAAAGTAAATATTTATGAGAAATCAATGTAATCTCTTTGAATAACCGACTTTAGTACCAAGTAAGTCTTCAGAATACAATTATTAGCCTAGCTTACTTTTGTCTTAAAAATGTAAAGGGATATTAAAACAGTTAAACTGTGCCAGTTAAAACTAATTGTGCCTATTTATGGCCAACAGAAACAATATTCATATATTGTATCTGTATTGTAAAGATAAAAGTCAAACAAAGATTAAGATATCATTCACAAAAATTCAAGTTTATGAAAAGACTTTCTTACAGTAACTGTAGCCGTATATGTTCCTAACCAAATGAACAAGAGTTTACTGTACTCATACGCATTCAATAAGGTTCCTTCCTACTTCGCTTCAGCGTACTAAAGTAAGAACAAAGAATGAATGAAGCAGCTATGAAGTATAAAGTTGCACACTGTTCTTCAACACCTCGACGATTCGTTATACTGAAGTCGCCTATTCTTACAAAGAATTACACACATTTTGTATTTGCATATAAAGAAAATGATATGCTTCACAAGCATATTATTGTCCACTCATCGTTAGCACCTATGCATTTCTACAAAATCTTCAATGTCTTGCCTCTCCTAACACGTCTTGTTTCTAACAATTATAAAAGTTCTAAATACTGTCATAATGTCATCTACAACTACCCAGACGCCGACTTATAGTTGCCGAAATGAATGAATAGAACAGAAGATTCCTATATCCTAGCCCCTTATCTTAATAAGTACCTATATATAAATATGAAAAGTGGATATTTGAAAACTGTCTAACAGTTGTAAGTAATTGTTTTAAAAGATAGTACCCCAAATTGATTATAAGAATTTGTTGACGAGTTATAACTAAGTATGCATAAAAATAAAAACTTTGTTTTTATGTTAAAACAAAAATGCTTTTATGTTACTCAAGCGTTTAAGCCTTCTTAGCCTTAGGTTTATCTCTGATTGCAGCTGCTGCTGCCCTCCTCTTTGCATAGTATGCCTTGTAAAAGTAGTTGGAGAAGAGAATGAGGTAGGAGAAGTAGCACACAAAATGAACCTTGACTCCGGCGTCATCTCGGGCACATGGGGTTCCCGTTTCTGTAAGATAAAAAAGGAAAGTTGTATTAGATAAATATTTTGAGGAACCATTACCATTATTGGATTACGTACGAATACTACGAAAAAATGCACGGTAAATAAATAAAATAATCCAATTAACACTCAAGACAAACTTAAAACTACTGCGTAGGTCACAAACATTTTGCATTTATGTACTCATATGTATGCATCAGTGTCGCAAAAAAGTACCGTTATAGCAAACAATATATAATTTTTGATGGATCATGTCATTGTTGAGTTTTCCCCTCGCTTATTATGGATCAAATAGAAAGTTATATTTGGTCTCTACTACAAATCATATTTATATTCCTATAATGGCTTACGTTTCAGGTAGATAGAATACAAATTGAGGAACACTGCCCAGACCATTTGACCAATTTGAAGCGTAGTAAGAGTCATTGAAATCTTCCTAGGGATGTAGACATTCACCGCCTGAA
This sequence comes from Coecobrya sp. COE2, assembly GCA_027743765.1. NCBI lineage: Eukaryota > Metazoa > Arthropoda > Collembola > Entomobryomorpha > Entomobryidae > Coecobrya > Coecobrya sp. COE2. The sequence continues at coordinate 8,571 of JAHZMV010000302.1, forward strand.
GCGTATAAATAATCCAAATTAGAAATAGATTTTTATCATGACATAAGAAAATAAGAATGCACATGTGTCGTATGAATTATTTGAGCTGTACGTACCTTCAATGCGTAATAGGTATACATGAGAGAATGCACCCCAAGATTGACAATGCCAAACCTAAGAAAGTTTTGAATTAAAGTTACTTTTCCACCGTACTACAATATATAATTGGTCGTGAATGCAACAGCCATGAAGGAATATTCACTTTCATTCTGTTTAAATGACACATGGTGGCTTAAAGCATTACTTACCATCTTCCGACTGGGTCAAAATGGAAAGATGTAATCCAGACAGCATTGAGAACGGTTATATGATGCCACCAGTGAAGGAAAATCAGTGGTTTCTTTCTCAAAACAATGAAAACTGTATCCCCAAGTTCCACAATCTTTGAGCACATGTACAACCAGCCCCAGAAAGCGGAAGATTCGTTAAAGTTTTCTCTGTAAATTAGCGAAAAACCGAAAATCTCATTTAGCCCATCGGAAATACGCTTTGCTTAATTCCAGCATTGCAAGTGTCATTCTTTACTTTGTTACCTAAGACAAATGGAACGGTAAAAACCCTCTTCCTTGGAAAGAATTTGAATGAGTTCAGGTAGCGTCCTTGAAAATGCTGCAATGGAATAAGCTGCATGAGCGACATTCCATAAAAACAGTAATCGCGTTAGTTTGTACGCAGGTCGATTTTGCATCCAGATTTGCAAAGAGAAAATCAGGACAAGATAAATGGCGCTGGACCATAAGCATAATGTCCAGTATTGAAGAAACCATGCTATACGCTCTCTTAAATTGCACTTTTCAAACCAAAATGGCTCAATGGTGGGAGGAACAGTGTAGTTCCATACATTATACTCATCAGGAGTATGCTCCTTGTAGAAAAAATCGTACCACTCATTGTAAAGCCACTTCACTCCGAAGGTTACTTGCGCTGACATTTTTATTCAGTAAAATGTTCAGTGGCCTAATTTTTATCTCAATCACATCAACGAACTTTTAAACAGGAGAAAAATTAAACGGAACTGGTAATACCAAAATCTTGTCACTGGCAGACTGTTGGCTGCAGAAAGTGCAGTTTCAAACTGAAGGGAAAACTCGCAATCAGCTCTTAGAAAAACTCTGAACCGCTAGTCAGAGTGAAACCGGCAACAAAAGGGTAACCTATTTCTCCCTCAAGACTGTCGCAGTAGTAAGCAAAAGTCCTCAAAAATTATTTAGTAAAGATTCTCCTTCATTCTTCCAGTTTCTTGGGGGAGAAAAGGTACTTTTTGTACAAAAATTTATAACCCACAATCACAGCATCATTTCATACATAAAGACTTCTGTTGTAAAAATAAATCCAAGTAGGTGCAACGGCCGAATTTTTTCCACAGTGAATCTATTTATTACAGAACAAGTGCTCCTGGTAATCCCTTAAACAAGGAGTTCCCTTCCTAGGCGCTCCTTTGGATTATTACGGATTTATTGACGAAAAGGGTACACAGGACAGTGGACTCTGTCAGGTACAATACGTTGCACTCAATGCTGAAGTACCTTGAGGAATCTTCACACAAAAATTTATCAGGCTTGTGGTACACTCACTGATGCACTTATTATACTTAAGGGCCTTGTGAAATAATATGTCACCACCGCTAACAGTACACTGTGCATTGAGGCATTCACTGTATCATTCGAAAACTTTGTGTGCAGTGATCACATAGCCGGAGGGAATGCAGCAATAAAGGACATTATACATGCAAGGATTATTTTTATGATAATAATGTGTGAGCATACTTATATAAAGTTATAACAACTATAATACTGTCTCAAGACAAAACTGAAAAAATGCAATCAAAGAACTTGGGTGGTGTATGTAGGTAAGGTTCTTTGATTTTGTTTCATGCAACGAAAAAAGTGCAATTAAAATGTTATGTGACTACACATTTCTTTTATTATGAATCGCTAAAAATTGTTAATTTTGCTGTAAAGCTAATGGAGTCGAGGTCGGCTCAAGCCAAACTTTTGTTGACGTTGATGTTACTGTCTCGACACTAAAATCTATAAACTAGAAGGTATTAACTAGTTGCACATTTTCGGAAAATATAGTGTGATAATAATATTTGAGCAGGATATAGGATGTGTGCTTGTGTATTTACCTGCTTGCTTTACAATTATTACTACCTATGCAGTTATAGATGATAGCGTTGCAGTGACCGTTCTATGAAAAACTTGTACAGTATCTCGTGGATGGAATTTGTGTCGCCGCCAGAAGAGTTTTCTCTTCGTACTATAAATGAACGCACTTACCTGCCTGAAATACTAATGTAAACTCTTCCTAACTAAAAATATAAAGACTTTATCCTCAGTTACCTTTATGAAAACATCATTTCATTTTTATTAGATGGTCCCCTTGTGTTGAAATTTCTCTCTGTGAAGGAACCATGCTAAACGGATAAATCTTATGTGTGCATGCGACGAACGCATGCGCAACTAACAAACTACACAAAAGTTTACCTATTAAAAGTATATCGCCCCTATTCTCAATATAATTAGAGTTGCAATATAATACTGAATTAGCTTTGATGTACCTTTTATTAAGAAGTAGTAAGTAAATCATGTGCATAATTTGCTCTTCATAACATTTTCCATGCGAATTTTTTTACTCACCACTTCAACTATAATGACAGTAAAAGTTGGTCACTTCTTCTGTCTCATTACTAAATCACTTTTTAAATTTAAATTAGCCAAGTTGCAAGTTACAACTACCACTAGGCTACGGTTACATTACATTTTTACGCTCATCTGAGCTCTCAGAATTACACTATTTAGACGTAATCCATCAAAAATCATATTTACAAATTTTCTCACTATTTTGACATAGTAGTCGTGCAATTCATCATTTCAGTTTTTATAAAGGCAGTAAGATCTTAAGTAAAAAACAGATGACAACAGAAAGATAACATCAGTCAGAGTCAACACATTCGCAGTCTGGCAGTCTATTAGCATGACTTTATGAGTCTTCTTATCCGTTTAACTGTCAAAAATCTCTACTTCATGCACAATTGCTAATATTCTTTATTCGCGCAAGCGTGTTTCAAATGTCCACATTTTACGCGTTGGTACGCCCATGCACTTGTAAACATTGTTAAAACATTTGATTCAGTGTGAATAACGCTTTAATTCAAATTTATAAGCAACATCCGAGTTTTCATAATCATAAAGGTATGCAGTATGAATATTGTTTTAGGACGGCAATTGAAAACATTAAAAATTAGTGTACCAAACCATACGTAGTCTAGCTTATTGTTCAGCACGGTCTTGTAATCTTCACTTACCATCTTTAACAGTGGCAGCAGGGCATCAGAGGTAGATTTTTGCACCGGCATACGGTGATGTATTTGTCATCATAAACGCAAGCGTTTTAAAGTGATTGATGTGTCATGTTTATCGTAGACGGTAAGGCTAGTTGTCTTAATTAATAATTTTGCACATTGTACAAACCGTATACTTTAGCGCTTAACTTTTTTTTTGCAAAAATGCGCAAGATGATAAAATCAACAGCAACTGAAATTGCAAGTCAAGTCGATCTAGTTGTCTTTTAAGCGTTCATTTGGGTGACAAGGGAGACCTTGAATTTTTGGGGAAACTTGATATTATCTTCAATGAAGATTTTTCATGTAGTTTCTTTGAAGTATTCGTTTCTTTTTTTTCAAACCCGAGCTTCAATTTTCACTAAAGCATGAAACTGCATTTTAAGTACAGTGCACGATATCATTAATATTTTCTGCCTTTCAAGACAATGATTTAAGAGCCTGTGACAATCATGCTGGTTAGTTATCGTTGATTTTTACATTAACAAAATATTTTATTTTTCTACAAAATTTATCAACAGACAGGTCATTAACTTCAAAAAGTAGTAAACGGATGTTCTTGTTACGATCAATTTTCTCTCCTAATAATTTTCGAGTAGACAGCCGTTCCTTCATGATGAATTGGTTCAGAGTTAATATTCAAGAATAGTGAAGCATGAATTGGTGTTTGTGCAGTTGTACCAAAATTCAATGAACCCTTTATTACAACAGGCAGCGGCACTGTTTGGGATCGGGATGAATGAAAAGATTCCCAGGATACTTACTTTACCCCATCGTATGATTTATGACATGACATACACCACTTCGTCTGTTTTGTTCGTGTTTTGTAAATATTTCGTTACCGTGAATGCATGCATATGTAGGTATTTGAGTACATAAAAAAGTATAAAACGATACCAAACGTAAAAGCAATAGTTTTAAATGTCTGTGTAGTTACTACAATAAGCTACTCTCGTGAAACTTTATGCATTTGCCTTCTGTCCGTAAGGACTACATATTTGGAAACCGGTAACATTTCATTTCTGCTTTCACCCTCCGATTTCTGACTGATCGAAAACTGATTTACTCATGTTATACCAAAAATTTCATGTTATCAGAATAAAGTTTCCATTTCCGCTTGAAACTTTTAGAGAATGTAGCATATCATGCAAATTCAAAAACTTGTTGCACGATTACTTTTGCGTTAAATAAAATTTTTAAATCCCACTTAACGAAATGACGATTTCAAAATTTAAAGTTCAATCAGATATGTACAAAAATTCGCATTTTCTGATGGAATTTTTTCACATCGTTTTCATTGCATATGTATATATCTCTATTGTCTGGCTTATTTTAATTTTAGAATGATACTTAAACCTTGTAATTCAGAAATGTGTAAAGCTTTGTTGATGAAAAAGACTTGTGAAATTGTGAATGCTTATTATGAGAAACAACTTAATCTCGAGATAAATTTCATTACACAAATCTAATGTGAAGAAACATTTACCAAACTGGCGATTCGAATACAAGTTAATGATTGTGAAATTTTTATTGTGACACCAAGAAATGCGAAATGGCGAATACTATTAAATTATTCTTAAGAAAATCGGCACATTATAAAGACAATTTCAACAGATTTTAAATAGCATCCAGGATTGTTAAACTGTACTGTACATCGTGGATTGCATAAAAATACTCATCGGCATGTCATTTCAATCTCCTTTGATACGTGGCTTTTTGACAATATACGCTCTGTAAAAGTAATTGGCAAAAAGGATCAAGTAAGATCCATACATCGTAAGGTGGAGATTAATCCCTTCTTCACTACGGGCGCATGGTTCTCCTTTCCCTGCAAATTTTTTGCATTAACATAAAATTGATCATTTGTACAAAGAAAGGTCATCATAATAACAAAAGTTATATGAGATAAATTAATTGATTGACTTTATATACAAACCTTTAATGTGGATGGCATAAAAGTTTACTCCAATTCCAATAACCATTTGGCTCATTTGTATTGTCGTAATAAGCATTGAAATAATTCGTGGGACCGGAATATTGAGGGCCTGAAAAATAGACAATTCCTCAGTTTAGTGACAATCGGTAAAACATTATTTGTTTCGCCACCCACTGCTTGTATGTTGCTTGCTCAAATGAAACATAACACACGACTGCACGTGGTAAAATTGTTTGTGGAATAATGCATATATGACAAATGGGCCGTGTGGGGGCGTGTTGGAACACTATTAATTCAGGTAATTGCTAGAATGCAGCACTTTATAAAAAGTCATTTACTTTAGGAGGAACGCATGGGGCTTTATGTCAAATCAATGCATAAATATAATAGAGTTTATGTCTGCAACATACCTTTAGAGCATAATAGGCGTACATTAACGAGTGCACAAACATGTTTACCACTCCGAACCACCGAAGAATCGGCTCGTAGTCGGAGTAAGCTGCCCAACAGAACGTGAGAACAGTTATGTGATGATACCTGTTGGAAAACATTCAATATACCTAATAGAGATATTAAGTATGATACAGTATATTATATGACAATGACAAACCATTCCAATAATTATAGCATGCACACAATATTTGTATATAACGTAGATAAACAATACAAGCTATCAAGAGAGTTGTGCAAATTAAAGACAATGAATTACACAATGTAGAAAATTCAAGGGTCTCTTTCGAAGAACGATGAAGACAGTGTCACCCAGCTCGAAAAGCTTGGACCATGTAAATAGCCAGGCCTGAAAAAGTAATTAGCCATAAAAGTTACATGCGCGACAAACATGAGTATATATATTATGGCAGTAAAAGGTAAGCTTTCTTTTTAATGATATGTTTTGAGTAGCTAATGGTGTGATTACCCAGAAAATTGAAAGATTCATTCAAAATATCCCGAACACAAACAGAGCGATGAAAACCATTTGGTCCGGAAAGGACTTGATACAGCTCCGGGAAAGTGCGGAGAAAGCCACAAGTGGAAAATGTTGCCAAAGCCAAATTCCAAAGCGCCATGACAGACTTGAGGTGGAAGGGTTGACGATGTTTCATAAACCGTTGTCCGATGAAAATTAGTAAAAGGTATATGCCGGATGCGATCACACCCAAAGGCCAATTTCGAGCCATCCATTTTCTCCATTCTGGAGCATTAAATCGCTCGAATTGAAAGGGTACTATGGTCTGAGGATCGGAGTATGGCCACGGCTCTAATTTTCGATATGTAGACAGGAAATCCATATTTATTAAGCACTATTGACTTTCTTTTAACTACTTGGCACCTATAATGATCTCATTAACAGCTTAGTGGACGTATTCGTTTTAATTTGAATGGTAAATTAATGACAACAATTAAAGCAAGCTAGCAAGAGTTTCTTTGGTGAGTCTGACCTAACTTGCTTTGAAATTGTGCAGTAAACTTACATTTTTGGCAGAGAAAACGGTAATGCGTTTTATCGGGATTTCTCTTTCTTTGAAATGAAGACACAAGAATCCCATATTTTGACAAATAAAGGAAAAGGACGTGTATTACTTATACCTGCTATTTGTAAGTATGCATATGTACTGGAAAAATTGCTCGGTCGATAATTTTGTTTCTGGATATTCCAGCTGACACGATAGCGCTGTGTAATCAATGTGATATGCGCAAATACGTGGAAAGTTGAGCTAAGCCGTTGTTTAAGGGATAACCAACGTGCTACCGGAGAAATTCGTTTACGGAACCAGAATAGCTTGGTGAAAGCTTTTCCGTGTGTGGTGAGAAGCAAGTGTGTAATGAAAACATGGGTAAGGGTTGACTAGGAGCATGTTGTGGGCTTGACAAATGTTTGGGGTTACATGAGATAATATTTTGCTTTTCATCATTTCATGTAATTTGATTTTCATGTAATGATTGTGTAATTGTATTGCTTTTCTGTAGTATATAAAATTATAATCAAAATAGTTATGTAAAATTACGTAAGGATAAAATCCTCAGAATTATGTAAATGGGTGGCGTGTAATGTTCTTCATAATAAAAGTGAAACTATAAACTTTATGCAAATTGATGTGGCAAAATGATTATCGAAACTTCGAGAAAAATTTGTTAACCAAAAAATATCCAACGGTGCAACCATATATGAACTTGATTTCAGTTGAAAAATGCTTAGCAAGTCTAAAGGTGCTACTATGCAATCTTTTCAACAAAGCTGATTGGGACTTTATAATCTCTTGACTCTAATTGTATTTAATGCTACATTTGGCCAACGCTGCATAGTCTGACATTTATAATTTATACTTTGGACCTTTTAATTACCTTGTAGGTAGGGAGTGTTTTGTTCAATTCAAACGATTGGTAAAATTGTTAAAAATGTATTAGTACATTACATTACAATCTTGAAAAAAACTAATGTGTAATTAGTTATGTTATTTATGTACTATATGCATGTTCAACATGTTATTGATCATTATAATACAAAATCAAAAGGATGCAGCATAAAGCACCTTTCTATAATGTAGTTCGATGTCCATTTGTTTTATATGTTAAAGTGATTATAGTGAGTTCACGTTGCCCCTGATTGTGATCGGCGAACAGATTGAAACGTTAGGGTTCCTCGTTTGAAATAAAAGATAAATTATACTATTTTCCAAGAGATATTTTATTCTAAATGTGGCCTGTATTGTCGCAAGGACAAGTGTAAATAGAAGATTTGAAAATTTCATTTCATGGCCTTGTTACAAGAGCCTTGCTTGTTAACTAAACTTAAACATTTTTGTATAAGGAACAATGCAATGAAATGTCCTAAAGTCCTAATTATCCTATTGCAGTTTCCATATTGCAACGAGGTTTACGGTTGGTTTACTGTTATTAGAGAGATGAGACCGAAATAAGAAAACCATAAATAATCGACACGCTAATCAACTAATATCTCCGGAAGTAATCATTTCAATGCTTTGCCAATTTTAACTACACAGTTAAGGATGAACCACTTGATAAAGTCAAACAACACGTATCATAGTATATCTTAACAGGGTGTTTTCGCACTTGCATTTTAGATAGTTATTTGGTTTGTCGGAAAATGTACGCTTATCAGGGAATAACATCTTGATACATAACTCGCTGCTGATTTGCAGATATTTTTACACAACATTGTTATATAAATGAAGGCATCACAAATTCCTTTCACGGAACTTGTCTAATGTACATGTCTGTCCAAACCCTGCAATGTTGTTGTAAATGTAACGCAACCTAAACTGCATGTCTAACGCGAGACTTTGTTCTCATGTCATGCCAAAAGGTGAAGTGAAAGCGTCCAGAAAAGAACTGGATGACAAGGAGGAGAGAAAGTAGGAAAGTGGCATATTTTGGAACGTGAAATGTGTTGGCTGATGTCGTACCGTACGTAAATATGTGGCCGTTTTATGAAGTGTCTGTCAGTAAGAATGATAAGGTTGTGACAGTACTATATTTTTTGGGAGATAGTAGCAGTCGTAAATAACTAAAACTACAAAAGTATACACATATAAGTTGTGTGTGATTATTTCGACCCACCGACAGATTAGACGGATAACAAAAAACCTTACATTCAGCATTGCGTGTTGCATGTTTTTCTATCTTATGCTCTGGCACTCGTGAAAGGGGGCAGGGTATTTCAGTCTTCTTCTAGAGTTTCAAAGAAATAACAAACCCACTTTGTCTGATGGCTTTTGAATAATACAGGACATCCAACTTCTTAACTCACTTGTATTGTGCTTCATAGTGGATAGCTGAAATTGAATTTTCTGAATCATTATCACCCGAATGTAAATAGTGTAAAACTTTTTGTTGTGCATTATGTGTTCATAGGACAGAGTGTGAACAAAGAACAAATACATGGCTTGTTCGGGAAAACACAGTTTTACAATATCTATTGCACTACATACAAGCCTTTTTGTTCTTGTATTATAACACTATTAAATATTATATGGTAGATTATGTGGGTTGTGCTTTCAAGTGTTTTGCAACCGTTTTCACGTTAATGGAACATACTTTCTCGCTCCAAAAGTGTTAAACAAAACATTCGTTTTGTTGTGTGTGGTCATCCTGTTCAATCACAAATTTTTCACGCAGGGCTTTTGCTAAAATTTGCGATTGAAATGACAATCGAGTCGAGTTATTGTGTAGTGACAGTAAAAGAAAGTAAAATTAAACGCGTACTTTCTCCCATGTGCTGGGCAATTGTAATTCCAAATTGAAAGAAACTACGCACTTGATTGTGGGAAAAGGAAACAAACAAGGAAATCCATTGTAACTTAACAATGGAAAGTACAACTCTATACATGAAACAAGTTTTATATTCGTTAATATTATTCGCAACAGAAGAAGAGGAAATGGTTAATAATGGGATGTAATCAGAGCACTCAACCCATGCCAATACCTATTCCTATTAATAACACCAGCATTCCAACATTTTCCGAAAAATGGGCTACCAATACCAACAATATTACCAGAAACGGAGAAATAGTAAATTCGGTATGGATATGAATATAACATAAATTATACTTGTCCCGACGTTACCAAACTGATATACATACTTTCTCCAACTGACTTTAATTTTTGCTGACTTCAACTACTGGACCATTTACCATAAAGACATAAAGAGGATCTAAAATGGTATTTTTTTTAATTTTCGGGATTACGTCATTATTCGTTATACAACTTTCTGCAAAGTAATTATCCCCATCAAGTTGATCCCCATCATGCACATAAAAATCGATAGTATCATTATAACAAACTCTGATATGTCATATTATAAAAATACGTTCTATCTGAAAAGGCTTCTCCTGTTTCTTATAACATTTATGCCTGCATCAGAATGAATAGGTAAAAGTAAAGTGGTACATGGTACAACAGGTTTTCAGCTTCTATATATTTCCTTATTCAAAAGTTTAACCCATTATCTCCTTTTTCTACAAGGAGCCATCAAAGTTGATTAAATATTTGTCGCCTTTTATTACTTATCATGTACGCTTCGAGCCTTCGAATCGAATTATACAATGAGCTCCACGCTGATTCTTGCAGGATGTACATGTAAAAGCACTCCATTTTTGTTTTGTATGCTTTATTGCTGTTATCAAGCTAACGGTTGCACGCTTGATTAACTAACCCTCTCAGACTAATGACACTATTTCCTGTAGGGGGAAATCGATCAACCACCTCCGGAATTCCGGGAGGAGCTCTTCAAGTCGTACCAGGACGTACTAGACGATCTTGTAAGTGTACTTCTCCAGAAAATGTACATACAACACGTATTACGCTAAGTACACACGCGTATCCTGTCCTACTATTTATATGTTTTATATCCACACTTACAAACAAACGTTCTCTTTTTTAGCATATCGCAAATATATTAGACTCTATTAGATTACCTGCATAACACTTGCTTGTTTAATCTAACAATGTACAATTTCACACACTCATGTATGCTAGATACTAGCAACATCTTATAGTATTGAATATTATGAAAAGTTATGCTTGTCGAAGCTTTCATCAAATTTTATGGTTGTTAATCATACCTGTCAGTATGCTGTAAGTTCTAATTTC
>JAHZMV010000304.1:0-17724 GCA_027743765.1 Coecobrya sp. COE2
CAATTGGTCTTTCTTTAGCAGTCGCTGTTAAGGGTGGCCTTGGGATCTGTTCAGAGAAATTGAAACTCTTTTAGAAAAAACTTGTTTAAAATTAGGTCGGTAAACTGTTTTGGAATTGAATAAACCTGTTTTTCTCCGGAAGGTAGGCGAGCAACATGGGCTTCCACACTATTTTCAGGTGGTGGCGGCCTAGTCAGCCAGTTAAAATGCCGTTTTTCCAAGGGCAGTCCCCACCGGTCAAACTCGGCGCTTTGAGACCACAACGTTTCCGAACAGTCTAGACAAACCGCAGCGACGGATAACCCCAAATATTCGTTAACTAAGGTAATGCTGCCCGGTTGCCTTTCCAATTTCAAAAATGGAAAATCCTAAAAAATAATATTTCGTTTTGTCAAAAATTATACTTCAGTAATTGTAATTTTTCGACGCCACTAAAAAATTTTTGTCACCTGTATTGGCAATGCTCGTACTCGCTTCCTGTAAGTTTCCACAGCACAAACGCCACAAACAAACCAGTCAATTTTGTATTCTCGTTTTGACGGCGGCACAATATGTTGACTCTCGTAAATATTCCACTGTGACTCCAACGCTGCATGGCAAAACGCGCATAAAAGTGCACTTCCATTTTCGTCAAGAACCGAATTTGAATCACTGGGAGTAATATTTAGCAAAAATGGAAAATATGGAGTTATCGGGTTATTAAACCGGGTTTCAGCTTTCCTCGCCCACTCTTTACTCGAAGGGGAGCCACAAACGTAGCAAGTTATTGTGCAGGAATCCCCGTACATTTTAGTAAAAAGTCGCTAATCACTTTGGAGTCTCAGTTTAACACTGACTTTAGGTCTACGATAAATATTCTGTGCAATGCAAAAACGAATAAATAATTATTTGGTCACGAGAGTCACATGATTGTTGAGTTAAAACAAAAAACAGAGATAATTATCACCAAAATATTCAGTACGTGCGTCAGCGTAATACGTAGTGTCAGGTTTGAGCGTCAAAAATATTCCATTTTTGATTCCACTCGCTTTCTGTCGTTCCGTTCACTTGCACTGCCCAAGCTACACTGCTAAGCTTGTTTCATATTCATGTTGGTTTTTTTGCACCTAAAGCCTCTCAATCTCCTATTCGGCTTATAACTCTACCAATTGGTTTTTTTGTTCACATTATTGTCTGCAATGAAAGCAGCAGCAGGTGCACTAGGGAATTACGGAGAAATAGCAAATATTGCTAGTTACAACGACATCATTAATATTATGGGTTTTATATTCTGCCATTCCATTCTGGCTCAAACCAACACTGGAGATTTACCGAATTGCGTTTCCAATTGTGTTTTTATGGCTTGTAAATTTTTTGTGCAAATAGCAATCCCGTAATAATAATAACCGCTTAAGCCTGGATTACATAAGCAATTTTTGGTGCTTTGAACATTTTATGGCTAATGTCCATATATGCTCTATTATACTCTAGCGAAAAAAGCGGAAAACTTGTTACATCACACGTGCATTCAATTGGAATGAAAGGTGTTGTTACATACGTAATTTTATAACTGGTGTGGGACCAATTTATCGTTGATTGTCACAATCGAAACATATTACAACGCAATTTAAACACTTGGGTTCAAGCGCTTGGAGTTAATGTAAAAACTGTTATTTGGGTCATTACGGAGTCAGTTACATTAAGTACATTTATTATTCACTAGAATAGTTTTGGAATATCACTTGATCCAGCAAAAAGATCTGAATTGATAATTTGGTCTAGTTGTTATGCTTTTTATTCTTACGGTTGCACACTTATATTTATTTTTCGAAATTTTGGGAGACATTATTGTTATTATTAAGCAATAGGATTAACTAAAAATTGAAAACCCAAAATTCAGTCCGGAAACAATTGGAAACGTTTATTGTGAAAATACCTTTTTTATAAATCTAGTAAATATTGTATGCTAAATTTTATAGACACGACATAAAATACGCAAAATATTTTTTCGAGTTTGATATATTAGGTATGCATAGAATATTATTTTGTATAATTGTATAACTGAATACATATTATGCTATAAACTAACTAACTCGCGTATATACTATACCCACCAATGTCAAGTTCACGATATCGATTATTTTTGTATTGATTTCTAAATTGCTGTCTTTTTTCTGACCGATTCTACAGTAATTTATTTTCTTGTACATTAACCATACAACAGCATTACATTTTGAATTACTAAAACAACGACTATTTGTAATCAATAATTAAAATGGCGTCAAAACAGCGAACAATTATTAGCAAGGTATACTGGGCCAAAAATTCTTTTCCAAAATACCAAAAATTACCATATTTTATCCAAATCGGATAAACGGATTTGGACTGCAATAATTTAAGTTTATTAACCCTTGTTCTAAGCCTTGCATAGGAAAACTTTGCACGGAGACGATGAACTTTGATAACACATAGAATCATGTCCTGAGTGGAACAAGCCATGCAAAGACCTACTACATGTGCCACCACTAGTGTAATAAATATTACAACATTGAAACTGTACAATGCCAAGGAGATTTCTTCCGGTTTACATTTTACCACTCCCCAGGTACTAATAACTAAAGTCCAGAATCCTATTTGCATCACCAGATAGGTGGCAATGTGGACAAGTTTATAAACCTTTTTTATCATCAGACTGCAGCAGGTGTAGTAAATATAAAATCTGCTAAAACTCGTTATCCTACACAGAATTACCCTCATGATTCGGTTGGCCCTGTCCAAAAATATGTAAATAATGCAGGTTCCAAATCCAAGAGTTCTGCACAGCTCGGCCAACAATAAATATATAAATACAAACCGAAATATCAAATCCTTCAAAATTAATTCTCTTGACCTGTACATCGGATCCGGGAAAAATTCTTGAAATACGAAGTAAAAAGGATCAATATCATATCCCACTGCCAGCAATGCAGCCGAGAGTGCAACTATTGCACTTCCTGGAACTACGAAAAGAGGAAGCAAAATACTGGCGTCAAATTTTTGACAAGCTTTCGCTCTACGTCGATTTGGATACTCTGAAAAAAATTATTTAAATTTGACTATCCGTCCTTAAATTTAAAAAAATACTCGATACATTTCCTCATACCTTTTTCAATGTTATCAGCTATATGTAGGATTTCCTCAAATGCAGACAATTCCGCTTCAACGTTACACCAAGCAACGTAGACTATTACTCCAAAGCCAAAGAGGAATCCCCAAACGGGGAGAAGAATTGCAACATTTAGTCGTTTGAAATGCGGTCGAGGGTGAAAGTACCCACACCAAAATATTGTTCCCAATGTGAGCCATGATACCATCCAGCAGTTCGCCACAATGATTCCAAAAGGAATTAACTTCCATATCGGTTTGTTAAGTAGCAATTTGCCCCTTTTGCGGTTCCATTTAGCTGGAAATGGTCCCAAGTAAATGTGGATATACTCAAGCATTTGCATCGCCTGTTCCTCATATTTCCTCAGAACCATGACTAGTCTGTGAGTTGAAATTAAAACGTTTTGTAAGCTGTAATATGGAGACAACTAATGGAGTTTTTGGAATAAAATTTTCTCTCCAAGTTATGTACAATGTGCAACAGATATAACAGACTTTTTTCGCAAAAACTATGAGATGATTATTTGTCAGAGAGCCAATGCGCAAAATGTGACCAAGTATAAATAAAATTAATATTGCGAAAAAAACAAGTTTAAGTGGTTGGAAAACAAATATCTGTTTACTTTTAAAGTAAGTACTCTTCCAGTTACTCTCACAAAATATGTACATATAATGACGCATTCGAACTGGACAATAAATGATTATCTCTACCTATGTTCTAATATATGGGACGTCTACACCAATCACGTTACAAAATTTTGTCCATTACACCTGATGTAAAAACATGTTATCAATTGGAACAATAAGTTTACAATAAATATAATGGCTTCTATCACGAAGTTTGGAAAAAATGTTTTGGACCTAGCGTTACTGATTGCCGAGCTTATTTACCTTTTTCAAATTTACAACTATTTTTACGTTTAAATTTATTTGTTGAATATGTTTTCAAGAAATAGCATATTTTTTCCGTCTATCTATTTTGGTCATCATGAATTTTTGCAAATATTTTTACGTAGAAATTTCTACAATTACTAAAAAAATATGATATTTAAAAGGGAAAACGGTGGATGTGTCATGTGACTGGTAATATAAAGTCGACAAAACAGCAAATAATATTGTTATTATTGGTAGCATTCCTAGAATCTACTTTAATTGATTGATTGATTACCAAATTTATTCAAGAAATAAAATCAAATACAACATCACTACTAACTCTAAATCTATTTTAATGAACATGTTTTAAATAGAATGAATTACAAAATCAGGTTCTCGGTATCAGAGCTGAGATATTGTTCAACGATGGAAACACAAAATCTTCCAGGATTATAGTATCATTGCAGCAAACTGAGGAAGTTATCTGATTGACATATTCAACTTCAAATTATAGTTTTATGAGTCCGTTTTATGTGAAACCACAAGAAGTATGTAAATGTATAGACGTATATGTTATGTATTCGCAAAGCAAACTCCTCATACTTCCCCAGTATCACTATTGCAGCGCTAGTATTGTTTTTTAATTAATTGATTTGTACGATAAGTATATGATCCGTTTAGAAATTGACAACCACGTATTTTGAAATATGAGCCAGTAATACAAAGAGACGTTAAGCGACGTGATAATTCATCTAGAAAATTTTTAAGTCTATGTAAATTTAAAACTCACTATCAAACGTGTGCTATAAATTCGTTCTAAACGCCATTATAGAAATGTCATGACTAGTTCTCATATAAGTTCACCGCACTAATAGTAAGTGGTGATCCTGGCAGGTTCGCCAGATGTTGGGAATGGCTACTCAGTTCCTTACCAAGCGTGAATAAGAAACATCTACTCTGTCAGAAGATTCCTCAAGGTTCGAAAACAGGACTAAAATCTCGTGCAATTGACTACTACTAGGGCTACAATTAAATGCGGCCAAAATCATGGCAAAACGCAATTAATTAGCCAAATAATTAGGGTAGCGACGGTAACAAAACGGGGTTAATTATACAGACAATTAACTTTTATTTTAACTAACAGATAATTAAATAATTTGGGTTGCATAGAGATTCCACCCACGCCCAATAAAATTACACTACACACGCAACTCTGAGAAGAGCACACCTACGCACCAAAAGTTGGTATATTGAGATTGACAAATTGGCAGGAGAATCGGAGAGCGGACGGAAAACGAGATGAAAAGTTGCCTTTTGCGTTGCATCAGGCAAAACGTGAATGAACTAGAAAAGTCCACGTTGTCTGACTACGAATAGACAACGTGGTGACAGGGCAGCAGTGAGAAGCACTGCTTTACCCTTGAAAAGTACTGGCGTATTGTTGAAGGGGCAACGCGAGACAAAGAACAATGCAAAATGCCACTATTTCGGAAAGTTGCAGTACAACATCAGATCATAACGCAAAACACAATCGAAAATATAAACTCAAGCTCACGGTACATTCAAACAGCACCACATATTCCTAAGTAAACCAGTGAAATTTCAACCACAGTTGTCGTAGGAATGTACAAGAACAAGTAGCTGTTTGATGCATTTAAAATGAAAGATTTCCAGCTGTAACAAGTTGCTGTTTGAATTTTTTCTTAACGTCGAAAATTTGAAAGGGAGATACATATAACGGCAAGTATATTTCTTCTTATGTTTTATAGCTTGTAATTTATTGGTACCAATAAAAATCCCGCAGTAATTATAACAACTTAAAACTGGATAAGATAAACAATCGTTTGTGCTTTGAACCTTTTATGGCTGTCAGGTTCATTGCATTGTACTGTCGAGAAAAATAACTTGTTACATCATATGTTCTTTAACCCAGAATGAAATGTATATTTATATATGCAGTTTTATAACTGGTTTAAGACGAATTTATCTTTATTGTCACAATACAAAACCCATTCCACCCTTTCAACACTTGAGTGTGCAAATTATCATTACGGTTATTACCAATATTGTAACACGAGCTTATTCATTATTCAATGGAACCTTTTTGGAGTATCGTTTGACCAACGGAAAAACTGGATTGTTCGTTTCAGCAAATTGTTATGCATATTATATTGCATGACAGGTTATTTGTTTATTTTTAGCCTCGGGGAATACTATGGACGAAAATACATTAATCCCCAGAGAATATAAATGATTTCCAAAATGATCCAGTTCAAAGGTGCGTTCAGTAAAAAGTTGTGTGTTTTTTATTTTGAGAATATTTTTGCATCAACGAATTATTTTTCTGTAACTAATATAATACTAAATGTTAAATTTTGAAATATTTATAATTTAAACCGACTGCGAAACAACTCCCTTTCTCCCTCATCTATTACAAATTGATTTAGTTTAGAAATAAATTACACGTCGCTACTACTAAAAATTTCCATATATTATCCAAATCGAATAAACAGACTTAGCTTGCAATAATCTAACTTTATTCATCTTTGTTCGAAGTATAACATAAGACAATTCTGCAAGGAGACGATGAATTTCAATAGCGCATAAAACCCTCTCTTTACCAGGGCAAGCCATGCACAACCCTGTTTCGTGTATTACAACTAAATAAATACCTGCATAATATGACATTGAAACAATACAATGCAAAATAGATTTCCTCCGCTTTACTTTTCACCACTGCCCAGGTGCCGATAACCAGAGTTCAGAACCCTACTCGTCATCACGAGATATGCACCGATGTGAAAAATTTTATAAATCCTTGCCATTAGCAAACTGCAAAATGTGTAGTAAAAGTGAAATGTGCAAAAACTAGTTATCCTACACAGAATCATGTTTATGACTCGGCTACCCTTGTCCAGCCCTACGAAACACACACAGGTTCCATATACAACCCTTCCACCAAACTCAGCTAGAAATAAGTACACCAATACAAACGTGAGCATAAATTCATTCAAAATCAATTTTGTCCGGTACATTGGCTCTGGAAGAATTTCTTGAAAAATGAAATAAAAAGGATCGACATTGTAGATCATTGTCAATATAATAGCCCCACACGCAGCAATTGAGCAAACTGGAACAATAACGTATGGGAGACAGATCCCCATGTCAATTTTCTAACGAGTTGTACGGCGTCTATCCGGATAGTTTGAAAAAAAATATTATTTCAAGTTTACCGTCCGCTGTTCAAATAAAGTTATACTGTAAATATTTTTGTATAGCTTTCTCAGTTTCATCAGCCATTTGTAGCATATCAGCGGCTGCAGAAAACTCTGCGTCAATGTACAGTGGGGATCAAAAGTGTACGGACACCTCGTCACCGGAAGTTCGGGGTCAACATTCAAACTCAAAACTGCTTTTAATATTCATATTTGACATTATATTGTATTCTATAATTCCTTAGCTACAAGCTAAGGCTGATTGGGTGCCAAATTACATAGGCTTTGTTGGGTTTACATTTAATTTTTAAAAAATTGTAGAAAATGGCGGCTCAAAAGTCATCGGACACTTTGATAAATGTTCACTAAAATTCAAATATCTTTTAATAATTAATGCAGTTGGAACCCCAATCGTTCTAATAACACATTGTGAGCGCTTTTCAAAGGATTAAACAAGCTGCAGGGCTACTTCCGGTTTCGGTGTGTCCCACATGCCCAATTTGGTATCCTGGAGATCCAACTATTTAATAGGCTCAGATTTCTGATATTTCACTTCGGAACACCCAGCAAATGCTCCACAGGGTCTGAATAATGCCTGCAGTGATCATAGCGGACCAGAAATTTTAGTTGGCAAAGAAAAATACTTTGAAATTTTAGAATACTGCTTGAGATCATTGACTTCCACATCATCAATATTCTCACAAGAGTGAGTCATGACACCAGCCAGGAATATGTAACGATGATACCAAAAGTTAGTGGGTTCCATGTCGGTTTGTTCAAAGCCAAACTTTCCATTTACGTAGTTCCATTTTATAGGAAACGGCCAGAAGTAATACAATAGAGTCCTATGCACCTGCAAAGTAAGTTCCTCATACTACGCCAAAGCCTTGGCTATCGTGTTTGGATTTTTATTTACGTAGATCAAAAATACCTTGGTATATTACCCTTGTTGGTCGATTTATATTCCAGTAATTTGAGAAATATTTATTTGTGTATTGATGCTGATGACTGTCACCCGACGTATGATTGATTATCCGTCTAGGAAATTACAAGACACAAGTGGATCAGTAAATTGGTACATATACACCAAAAATAAATTAAGAGCAACGTTTTTTGTCCAGAAAACAGGTTTTAAGAGGAAATAATACAACAATTTTTCTTTTGAAAATCTTTCGGGTATACAAATTCATTAAATACCCAGTGTGCGCATAAAAAGTGTCCCCAACTTTTAGGTAACTGTTCAGATGGTCATAATCGTCGGAGAAAGGTAAATGGTAGCTGATTTTAAAGAAAAATTTCTAAGCTATCGTTCAACAATCTGCTGACTTTCTAGGCTTCTTTACATAAGAATAACTGAGGCGGATATTAAGCGTGCGACGATTGGTCACCATCATCGCCATTGGAAGACAAATCGGGAAATTTTAATTTTAAAAAAATCTTCGGGTATCGGAAGGTAACTAATCCACCTCACCGATAAGCGATACCACGATACTGGTATCATCGAAAAACGTAATAAACCAGGACGTCCGCGCACCTCTGCCATCATTAAGGTGTTACAAGAACGGCTTCGGAGAAACGCATGCCGATTTCAGAGAACGTTGGCCTTACAACTGAAACCATGATGCAAGACTATAAAACAGGCCTTAAAACATATCCTGAGACACAAGGCTTTAAAACAATGGACTTGTCATATAATGACTGTCTACCAGAAGACAAGAAGGCTGGAAAGAAGCCAAACTCTATTACGCCGGCACGCGAGTGAAAATGCAAAATGGTCGGCTTCACTTAGTAGACGATTTTTACCGTTGAGACCTCCTGCAACAAGCAAACCGACCGGAAATATGCTCCGAAATCCTTTTACGCTCCGAAATCCTTAAAGCGAGTTTACAGGACTCATCATTCTGGAAGTATGATGGTTTGGGCCATGGTAACCTGAAACGGGAAGATTTTCCTCAATTTTGTGGAACAGGGGGTTAAAGTCAGTGCAAAGACATATGTGAGCGATATACTGATTCCTGGCGAAATTCCTTACTTGCATGCTCTTCGACGGAGGCCAATGGTCTTCCAGCAAGACCTCGGGATGGATGGAATGGCCCTCGGGCTCCCGAGACTTCAACCCCCTCGACCATTCCATTTAGACGAAGTTGGAGCCTAAAGTCTGCGTTACTCGGCACACAAGTTTTGAATTCCAAAAAACGTTCCCTGCTCAAGGAATGGTCACTTTTCCCCAAGAGACGGCGCGTGTCGCACCAATGTAGTGGTGTAACAGACTTAAGGCGTGTGTGAAAGCAAGAGGCGGGCACCTTGAGGTTTCATGATGTTTCTTAAACTTATGTTACTTGTGTATCTGTGTGTAAAATTTCGTGGCTGAATAATAAATATCAAGCTAGAAAATCAACCTTGTTTAGAGGACATTATTTAGGACACCACTAGGTACAAGGTTTTTAGTTATACAATATGACAGTACGAAACTCAAATCGATGAACACCGAATACCGAATATAATTCATGC
This sequence comes from Coecobrya sp. COE2, assembly GCA_027743765.1. Taxonomy (NCBI): domain Eukaryota; kingdom Metazoa; phylum Arthropoda; class Collembola; order Entomobryomorpha; family Entomobryidae; genus Coecobrya; species Coecobrya sp. COE2. The sequence continues at coordinate 9,723 of JAHZMV010000304.1, forward strand.
GAATACTACACTAAATGTTTTGGATAAATCGTGGGCTTCTTCTCCATCGATTCTGCATCGATTTGTATTCAAAACACATAAATATGTCTGCTTAACATTTTCTACTATTCAAGCAATATTATTGTTCAGTTTAGGTATCAAAATCCTTATTTGTTATTTATAAGCAAGATGGCATCAAAGCACCTTAGAATTATTAATAGTGTGTATTGCGCTAAAAATTCTTCCCCGAAATACCAAAAATTTCCATATTTCATCCAAATCGGGTAAACCGACTTGGGCTGCAGCTATCTTAGTTTATTCGCCCTTGTTCTCAGTCTCGCGTAGGAAAACTCTGCCCGTAGACAGTGAACTTTAATAACACCTAAAGTCCCTTCTTGAGCAGCACATGCCATACCAAATCCCAGTGCATGGACCACCACCATAGAAATAAATAGTATGACATTAAAGCTGTACAAAGCAAATGAAACATCCCTATAGCTCAGTAGTGTACCTTCTACTTGAGATGAGTCGCTGGGTGGAAGAACAGCAGATACGGTTGTGAACCAATTGATGACTATAAACAGTCCTTTACCTTTACCTTTAAACATCCACAGCTTTACATTTTACCACGCACCAGGTATTAATAACCAGCGTCCAGAAGCAAATTGTCATTATGAGATATGTACCAATGTGGATAAGGTTATAAACCTTTTTCATCAAGAGACTGCAACAAGTGCAGTAAAAGTGAAATCTACTAAAACTCGTTACCTTACACAAGATTGTACTCATGATTCGATTGGCTCTGTCCAAGCCAATGAAGCAAAGGCAACCGCCAAATGCACCAGATCTGCACAACTCGGATAAGCCTAGATAAACGAATACAAATCTGAATAACAAAGCACTCAAAATTAATTCCCTTGATCTGTACATTGGATCCGGAAGAATTTCTTCAAGTATGAAATAACTGCAATCGACATTGTATATTATCGACAATTACCAATGCATCTACTGCGCCACCTGGCATAACGCAGAGGGGAAGAATGATACTTAAATCAAATTTCTCAGATTTCTTTCTCTGGCGGTGCTTGGCTGGATACTCTGAGTATTTTTTTAATTTTGACGGCAACTCTTTCATTGAATTTATGTGAATTTTGAAAGACAATTTTTCTTGGAATCCCTTGTTGAATGTCATCAGCTATTTGAAGCAATTCAGAATATGCACACATTTCCGGGTCCACGCTGCATAATGCCACGCAAAATATTACTCCAAAGCGAAGAGAATTCCCCAAACCGGAATAAGAATGACAATGTTGAGTCGTTTGAAGTATGGTCGAGGGTGAAGGAATCCACACCAAAATATTTTCCAAGACTGAGCCATCCATGTGCCCAAGCATGCCCTAGCATTGCATAATCAATTCCAATCCGAAAACAACCAGCTTCCAAGTCGGTTTGTTCAGCAGCAGCCTTGAATTTTTGTAGTCCCATTTGATAGGAAATGGCCACATGTAAAAGTGTATTATGCTGTTCATTTGTATATTTCTCTAGAACCATCACTGTCAAGATTCGAATTTAATTCAGTAATTTTGGTAGTTTATTGCGTTACTTGTTTGTTATTTTGCCTTTTGCATGTCGTTTGCAGGTTGATGGACAGAACTATTTCCGCAGTTGCTTCAGAAGAAAACGTTAAATCACTAAATTGAATTTTAGGATGTTTTAACATAACAGAATTAAATATCCTTGAAAATAAAAACATGGAGATGGACGTCACATAGTTGGAAAAGCTTCAAATTCTAGTTTTGATGTGCAATTTAGTAGTACATCGGTTACTAAAGGCCGAACGAGAAATAATCGGCAACAATAGGAACACGGTCATCTAAACTGATTGTATTTTATGTATGATTTTGTAACAAGAAATTTTGTGACCTCGATATTTATGTAATTATTATAGTTTTTATTGTAAACATTATGTTTGTTATTAAGCAATAGGATTGACTAAAAATTGAAAACGAAAAACTCAATCGGTGAACAATTGGAAACGTTTATTGTGGAAATATTTTTTTGTAAATCTAGTAAATAATGTATGCTAAATATTACAAAAGCGACATAAATATGCAAAATATGTTTTCGAGTTTCAAATATTAGGCATGAATAGACTATTATTTTATATAATTGTATAACTGAATACACTTAATGAAATAAGCTAACTAAATTGCGTATATACTATGCCAACAAATGTCAAGTTCACGATATCGATTATTTGTATTGATTTTCCAAATTGCTGTCTTTTTCCGTATCGACTCTACAGCGATTTATTTTCTTGTACATTAACTATACAACTGCATTACATTTTGATTTACTAAAACAACGACTATTTGTTATCAATAATTAAAATGGCGTCAAAACAGCGAACAATTATTAGCAAGGTATACTGGGCCAAAAATTCTTTTCCGAAATACCAAAAATTACCAAATTTTATCCAAATCGGATAAACGGATTTGGACTGTAACAATTTAAGTTTATTTACCCTTGTTCTAAACCTTGCATAGGAAAACTCTGCACGGAGACTATGAACTTTGATAACACGTAGAATCAGGTCCTGAGCGGAACAAGTCATGCAAAGACCTACTACGTGTGTCACCACTAATGTAATAAATATTATGACATTGAAACTGTACAACGCAAAAGAAACGTCTTCCGCTTTACATTTTACCACTCCCCAGGTACTAATAACTAAAGTCCAAGAATCCTATTTGCATCACCAGATAGGTGGCAATGTGGACAAGTTTATAAATCTTTTTTATCATTAGACTACAACAAGTGTAATAAAAGTGAAATCTGCTGAAACTCGTTTTCATTAAACTCACCTTGAATGTGATTACTTGACGCGTTTTCACTTGCACCGCAACGATTCCATGGTAAACAGGACAGCCACTGAAAATATACTATAAACTGTAGCACTCTGCGAACTATCCAACAAATGGCTGGTAATACACTGTTTAAAAGCGGGGAACTCTGGATGACCTTCCACTTTAAAATATATCAGTTGTGGTGTCGAAAATAAACCAGCCAATACCCAAGCTATTGCTAACATAGCCTTAATTCTTCGATACGCCTCAACGCCAATCACACTCATTGGAAAAATTATTGCAATAAATCGATCCAAACTCACACAAACTAAAACTAGTGAACTGAGATATAAACCAAAAGCTTGAAAAAATTGAGTCAATTTACACAAAAGATCACCCCCTTTCCACTGAATAGTCAACCGCCAACTAACTTCAGTCGGAATTATCACACAGCTCACAATCAAATCCGCAATGGCTAAATGCAGCAGCAACAAAAATATTCTGGATTTCCGAAATTTGTATTGTTTCCACAGGGAAAAAACGGCAATCACGTTTCCCGTAAATGCAATCAAAAATACGATACTGTAGGCAAGCACACTACGTAACACATTTCCACTGATTTCTGTCAAGTATTCTGGCAATTGCTCTTTTTCATTCTGGGTAAAATTGAAAACTAGTGAACTGAGATATAAACCAAACGCTTGAAAAAATTGAGTCAATTTACACAAAAGATCGCCTCCTTTCCACTGAATAGTCAATCGCCAACTTACTTCCGTTGGAATTATCACACAACTCACAATCAAATCCGCAATGGCTAAATGCAACAGCAACAGAAATATTCTCGATTTCCGAAATTTGTATTGTTTCCACAGGGAAAAAACTGCAATCACGTTTCCTGTAAATGCAATCAAAAATACGATACTGTAGGCAAGCACACTACGTAACACATTTCCACTGATTTCTGTCAAGTATTCTGGCAATTGCTCTTTTTCATTCTGGGTAAAATTGGGGCTTTCTGCTAACGACAAATTTCCCTTGGCGTTGATATTCTCCATGGTTTTTGGATATATTGAGCAGTAGCAACGCAACCGAAAATAGTCTGCTTTCACTTCAGTCGCTAGGACAAGAATGAAGAGTGAAAGACGGAGAAAGCTTGGGTTTTTACGCTAGCTTGTCGTAAACACAAACTTTGAATGGATCCATATACCTACTTTTATTCACTACGCTATATAAATTATACGTCTCGTTTGAAGGTAACATTTACATTCCAGCGCATGACATGCTTTGGTTTCTTGAATGACTACAGAAATATTTTTTATTAACGCTTATGTGACTTGTCACAAAAAACCAACCCGACTGAATAGAACCCACACACGGATGGATGCTTTGAGAATACCAAAAAAAGACGTTATCTCTCTGCAAATGAAGGGAAAATTTTTCTTTTGGGGAAAATGAGAGCAAAAGGAAATTAGAGAAAGCCTCCTTAATCTATATTTTAATCCGTACCGGAGATTTGTCTTCAAAGAAGAAAAGCCAGTTTACGTCAATGAAGACAAAAAAGTTGTTTTTTTCGAGAGAAAAGCCTCATTGAACTTGATGATGATGAACACACACAAAATGAAGTGTAATCTCTACAGACAAGGAGGGGAAACGCTGTGTAGGGAATATATAATCATATTACCTAACGGCATTATTAGAGAAGAGCTTCCGAGAAATATTTCTCAAGACGAAACAAAAAGTTTGACTTCCTTGCCGCTCTTTATCTTTTTTCTTTAGTAAACCAGGTTGTTAAGGTATGGCAAAAAGAGACAAAATCGCACTTGTATATTTTAATGGCGATCCAATTAAAAGGGAAATTGTTTAAACGCACGTTTGACCTGAAATGTTGCCAAGGTTTGGGGATTACTAAGAACGTGTCGTTAAGAAGAAACAAACTTTCCTGATTGTCGTTCGTAGCTAATGGGCTCTAGAATTGGGGGTAAATCAAAAGAGAATCTGGAAATAGTTTGTTTCTAATTTGTACACCTTCCTTGTTTGAATAAGTTTTATGAAAAAAAAGTTTGCTAACGAGGGTGATTCAAAAGTGTTTAATGGCGTTTTATTAAACTAGTTTGTTCTTCTTTTGTGTCTTCCGAAATCCTGCTGGTGGAATCTTACTAAAAGTGTCACTTGTCATGTCTAAAAATGTATGCAGCTTTTATAGGCATTTCTTTTCATTCTCAAAAGACCTTAAGATTTTCCTTACTGTAGTTCATGAAATTGTAATTTGAGCGCCTGTAAAGAATTTTCGCTTTGATATTATTTTACTTGTTGAGTACTTACTTTTCACTTCATCTTGGTTTGCTTTCCGGAATGAAAGTTTGGCGTTTCTGCGAAATATTTTATAAGCTTCCACCTTAAATCTAGTTCATTCCTTTTTCATTTGATAAAATCTGTTGCGGTTCTGATGAAGAATTTAATTAAAACATTCGTTTCTTAAGAAATATGGCAGAACAAAAAAAATTTAGTCAGAAAATAACGATTAAATAAAAATGTTTTATGAATTGCAAAGGAAGTACAAAACGAGTATATTTTTATGAGCTATTATGATGAAATACAGAATTGTCAACAAAGTTCTCACAATTCGGGGTTTTGACCAAAGGCATCCTTAAAATTTGCACCAATTTTTTTTAAAGCTATAACCTTTTACTCGGTAGGGTTATAAAATTTATTAAGTAATTTGTTACAAGTGTTAAAAATAAAATATTGTCTAACATTTAGTAAATGTGAATAGAATATTAAAAATTACAAAGGTATGTAATAAAAACGGTTGCCAGTATTTTCGTTGTCGCAAATAAATTTTAATGACAATTCTATACACTTGCAATTTATTCTATAAAAAGTCAGTGTCATTTCAAGAGTCATAGGCTGAGAATGACATAGGTAATTGATATTCAGCATGCAACCTAAATGACATGACTCTTTATTGTGATGAATTCTGTCCATTCATTTTAGACATACCAAAGTCTAACGACACTGGTATTTTTGGTGAGTAGATCTGTGCTGTATACTATATTTATTTCGCATTTATACACATGTGCTATTTAACATGACAACGGCTTCCTATCTCTAAGTATTTATTTTTAGATTATATTACAACAGGTGAAACAAATTTACTAAAACTGCAGAGGTGCATCATCATCGCTTGCTTACATTAACATTGATAGAATAGCTAAGGTGACCTTGCACGTGAAAAAAATTACAAATAGGAACAAACGTCAATCCAGAAAATAGCAACATGTTTTAATGACAATGCAACAATAATACTTGGTATCAGATTTCATGTCTGACGGAGTATAACACCGTGGCTAAAATTAGAAATTCAACAAGTTGGAATTATTCATAAGTGAATTTTAAACATTAGATCATTCTAGAATACTCTTATTGGCATTTATTATTTGCAAAAATTTACAAAGCTGTGGTATTAAGAAGCAAGTAATCTATTTTTTGCAAATACTGCAATTTAAGGTATTATTTTACAAAGTTGTGATGCTTTTGCTTGCTGATTCCTTTGACCATGACACATTATCAATTGCAGGATTTCCGTTAAAAACTAGCCGTGTTTCCATTTGCTCCAACTGTGAAATTTCTGACTTGATAAAAGTTCCCAGTTTGTTCATAAATTCACTATTGTTATCCTGCTCAACTGGATTTTCGTTCCGAATCATAACGTCCTTTATTGTATTTTTCAAATCTGAAATAGAAATTTTTAATAATTTTTTGTTCAAAAAAATATGCTCTGATTTATTCTAGTGAATAATATGAACTAAGGATGCCCGATTTCCTTACATTTCCAATATATGTTAGAAAACTGAATCAAATTATTAATCCTGGTCGTCGCTGGAGTCCTACTGATTTCGCCAATTTCTCGCGGTTTAGCAACAATATGTGGTGGTACTATACGGGTTCGCATTGGATTCCAATATTTTCTCCCAAAATTGTTTACTCTTCCATAATTTGGGTATTTAGCCTTAAATCTAGGCACGTCCGTTCCCCTCCCTCTAGTAGGGCATCTTAGAGACATGTCAACGGAAACGTTCAATTTTATGCTTGAGTCTAAGCTTGCCACAGATCTGGATGAAGATTGCATTATTGGCCGTTTTTTAAACGGTTTGACGCCGTATCGCAAATCGGTATTCTGTCGGCTTGTTGCCAATTTCAATTTTGTGCTGAATGAATCTTCTCCAGCTTGGCTTTTTTCTGTAGACTGAAATTTTATAACAGATTCTCGAGAATCCTTTTCAATGTTAATAGCCGGTATTGCATTTTGCTGTGTTTCGTCCAGAGATATTTTGGATCCATTATCAAACTTGTATGCTGTTGAAGGCCAAATATGAAATGCTGACGAAGTCGCAGACCCAGTTATATCCGAGCTGCCATAATACCAACCTCGATTTCCTGTCAGATTTCCTTCCTGACTGATTCTACGTCCAAAATGATTTGCCCCAAAATCAAAACTGTTGTATGGATTATAAAATGGTGGTGTACTTTCAGCTCCTGTGGGTATAACGCAACAATTTTGCAATGACATGCAACGTTGGCAACTGCAAAAACCTGCCGTGGTTGGCGCTAATGTATCCAGTGTCCTCTCAATTGGTCTTTCCTTTGCAGTCGCGGTTAAAGGGGGCCTTGGAATCTGTTCAGAAAAATTTAAAATCTTTTAGAAAAAACTTGTTTTAAAATTAGGTCGGCAAACTATTTTGGAATTGAATAAACCTGTTTTTCTCCAGAAGGTAGGCGAGCAACATGGGCTTCCACACTATTTTCTGGTGGCGGTGGTCTTGTAAGCCAATTAAAATGACGTTTTTCCAACGGCAGTCCCCACCGGTCAAACTCAGCGCTTTGAGACCATAACGTTTCAGAACAGTCTAGGCAAACGGCAGCTACCGATAATCCCAAATATTCGTTTACTAAAATTATGCTTCCCGCCTGTCTTTCCAATTTCAAAAACGGAAAATCCTAAAAAAATAATATTTCATTTTGTCAAAAATTATACTTCAGTAATTGTAATTTTTCGACGCCACTAAAAATTTCTGTAACCTGTATTGGCAATGCTCGTACTCTCTTCCTGTAAGTTTCCACAGCACAAACGCCACAAACAAACCAGTCAATTTTGTATTCCCGTTTAGACGGCGGAA
>JAHZMV010000305.1:0-24327 GCA_027743765.1 Coecobrya sp. COE2
TCAAACATCAGAATTGCGCCTTGGGCCTAAAATGTAAATGTAAATTAATTTCTTGCCAGTGATAAACACTCAGAAAATAACTGCAAAATAATTAGCAGAAATACTTACGCCATGGAATTCAGCCATATTCACTGCAGCCATGTCTACAAAAATGCACCTGAAATCAAACAAAAAAATTAACAATCAGAGTTTACATTATGATCCAGTAACAGCTACGGTCTATATACTAATTTAAACCTTCATTAAAATTAAAATGACTTACTTATTTCTGATTTTATACGAGCTATAAGGATTTCACTTCCCTTTGACTTCTCTGTGCCCGGCTGCAAAATGTTAGCAGAACAAGGTGTCTAGACCTGAAACTAATAAAAATAAACGAAAAATAGTTAAATGTAGTAAGTCAGTTTAGGAAATAAATATACCAAAATGATGGTTACACTTTCAACGCAATTAACCAAAAATATAGATTTTATTTTGGGCAGCGTCAGATAACAAAAATAGCACATCTTACCTTCTTTTACCAATCACTCTCTGTTGTCACCTTACCGAGTGTAGCTAAACTCCTCTCAAATCACAATTAAAAATAATGTCTAACTTTGAACGAGGACTAAGACTTTGCACTGAAATTAACTAAAAACTCTGAGGGAGTTGAAAAAAATTGTTAACACATCCGTTCGAATTCCCAAAGTCCAGTGGAAAAGGTGACAAGCTTGGGGGAGAGGAGGCAAATAACACGTCTTCTTCCAATAAACCAAAAACAGCTTACAATAAACTGAATGAGACTTTAAACTTAACTGATTTGGTAAATGTGACTTTTAACTAACAATTTGGGCACTTGAATGACAGGTGTACAATTAGCGGAATGTTTACAAAGTAAAGCTGAGCTGTGATCGCACGCGACGGGAGAGCAACACGTGTGAGGTGAGAGACTCTTGCTTGGCCACGTGCTCACGTGAGTGGGGATGCCCTCGGATAATAGTGCAGCTAGAATGACTCACCATCGCGGACTCTTGTAAAGCTTTGTTGGGCAGAAGTAGCTTTTTTAAATGTTTTCTATGCAATTTGTGTAAATAAAGTTTGTAAATTAGTTGATGATGATACTTGTTTTATTATGGATTTAGATGCTAATTATGAAAAGATGTATAGCAAAGCATAAAATAGCATATTTTTTTAAAATAATGATACATCGCATTACACCAGTTAAGTTGGTATATTTTTTATAAATGTTTGGTTGATTTTTTATTACTCATAAAATTATTAACTGCACACGATAATCGACTGTACAATGTGAACATGGTTTTATAAAAAGTTATGTAAATGAGATACAATTCCCCCTTTTTCCTTAAAAAGAAGAGTGAATGAGTAAAAAAATTAATTTACTGCACACGATAATCGACTGTACAATGTGAACATGGTTTTATAAAAAGTTATGTAAATGAGATACAATTCCCCCTTTTTCCTTAAAAAGAAGAGTGAATGAGTAAAAAAATGGGTGAAACATTAGGTAAATATATTCTTCCAGTCCCCTTTTATCGCATTTTTTTCAGTACTCCAGGAAATCCATTTAGTAAATCAACGACTAGCTATATTTTGACAAACAGTTGAGACGAACATTCCCCGGGCAAAAAGGCCGCACTCTGCGAGATGTTCAATGTGGTTATATGTTTATGTTCATCACTGAATTATTTAATAGGCAAACTTGACTTTTATTAGGAACTTCAAGGACGCTTGTGCTTATCCAATGGATGTAGACCACACGGTGCAGTGTCAAATTGCTCGTTAAATCGAATCCATTTATTGGAAACTGAAAGTGGGAAACAAATGTATGCTTTAGACTTCCAGAACAAGACATAAATCAAGTTTTATTACATTAATGAATTGTAGAATTTTCACTAACCCCATTTGTTTCCATGGAGCACAGGACATGCTCCATGTCTCGTGTTATCATCTCCTATTCCAGATCTATCCAGGTTCCACCAAAATGCTGCGGATCCCTTCCTCGGCCACAACGTGACTCCCGCACGGGTGAACACAGTGGCCCCTCCAGAGTTCACATCTGAAAGCTATACCGTACCAAAACCGACATTTGCTTAAATTATTGTCATCATTAGTTTATAAATATATTTTACGTAGGGATTATGTTTAAGTCCAATTACATATATCATTAGTGTGGCGACACGATCTCCTACAAACCGTTCCCACGGAGTGTAAATGCTTTTATCAGGATTATTCATCAAATGATCAGTGTGAGGGACGTAAAGTCCACCAAGTCCATAATTAGCAATCTAAACCATATTTAAGATTAAATTACCTGTTTGTCCAAATAAAGCAAAAAATATATAAGATTCATTATTTTTACTTGATAGTCTTCGGCTTCTTTTGGCTGAACAGCTTTCAAACCTGTGACTAGATGCACTCGTTTTGTGACTTTGTTCATTAAAGGATGCTCCCAATCTTTTATCCAAGCACTGTTTCAATTTGTGAGCAAATTATTTTCATTTCAGTAAAACAATTAAAGAGAATCTAATGGAATTCGAGGTTATGCAAAACTATATTCCTACAAAAGAGCTACAAACAACTACACAGATAGGCAATACCACACAAATATATCTCTGCTCAACACTTTTCAGTTTTCTCAAGAAAGTATTTTTTTAAAGAGTGTTTAAATTGAAAATTATACTTAATTACGATACAAATAGCTTCGCGTCTAGATTTCATACGATGAACAAAGACTTACGTTTTACTAGTGCGAATTCTGCTTCTAATAAAGGCTCCGCTTTTTGTACGAGTCATAGACGACTGCAGCTACAGAAGGAATTACGTACATTTTTTTTAATTAATTAATTACAAGTCACACAAAAAAGACAATCTAATAATCTATTCATATGCAAAGCCATTAAGAATACATTTTTTAAAATAGTTATACAGTCCAAACCCGAAAACATTTACAACACCACAATAAGCCCTCTCGCTAGTATCACCTTTCCCTTGCCAATTATCAAATTAGAAATTAATTTTTGAAAAGCATAATATATAGTGTTAGTGTGCTAATTAGCAAAATAAAAGAGTCAGATAAAAGGGTAAAATCCAATTGTCCGTCATAGAAAGCGTCTCAACTAAATTAGCAGTTGGTTGAACAAAAATAATTATTTCTTTGCGGGATGAAAGATGAAAGGAAAGTCATTAATTTGTAAACTAGACAAGTCATTGACAAAAGGAGCATGATATGGTTGACTAACTTTTGACTGACTCGTTTTTGACTAACGACATCCATTACTTCGTCCTGGTGATGTCGATGACGAGATCGGAATAGCTGTGGTCAGGAACAGAACGTCAAAAAATAATGATTTCCTTAAATTTTTATGTATATACAAAACCTTATCATTTATGGCACCTGTTAATGTTTAGATCATTTTTAACGCATGAAAATTAATGGTATTAAATGAGTGGCAGGTAATGATAAGTTATCATTTTCAGGTCCGTACATATTGCATACTTTGCTGAATGTCAAATTTAAAGTTTTTATATCATGTTGTTATATAGACTTTTCCCACTGACAAGGTGAGAAATAGACGGTCATAAAAAATGAATTTCAATTTTTCTTTGTGCTTTTTAGTTGTGAATTTTTTTAAAAAGATTAATCAAAAGAAGCAGGTGTCACTTGAATATTTTTTTAGCTTTCACCAACCATTGTTATAAAATCCGTAATTTAGCGTTAAATATAATTTAGTGTGTGAGTGCATACCTTTGGCTTGCCAATTTTTATGATTTCATTTGCTTGCGAGTGGGTGATGAAATCGTGAACAATAACTATGTAGGGGTCAAGGCTTCCCTCTTCTATCTGCAAATTAAATGATTTAGATGAATGAGAGTAGCTGTTTAAGTACCACTTATTTCATGCTGTTCTAATTTCATATCCACTTGAATTAGTCTCACCTTCAGTGGTGATATGGTCAGATATGGGGATCCAGTTCGTTTCAGTCTGCATTTCAAGGCTGCCGTTAATACTGACGGCTTTATAAATAGAATCCAATTTTTAAGATTGAAATATGGCTTTACTGAAATGAATCTCATGAAAAAGAATGTAAAAAACCACTTACTCGAAGATTTTCTCCCCTACAAAGTCGTAGAAAGTGTTCCACCTCTTCCTCTTCAGTTTGACGCTGGTATAGTTTTACATGGAATGTTGTAGACGTGTTCAAACTGTACTTTGCGCTGTTTGCAAGCGCAGGATTAATGGGAATTGGATTAGTTCTCCAGGTGCCTCCTCGAGGTCCTTGCCGTTCCAGCACATCATCGTGCTAAAAATATATATTATTTTTAGTGTGCCATATTACCTACTTTTATGAATGCAAAGAGCATACTTTTAAAAGATTTAAACAAGTAATTATTCATGTGAAAATTATGTTACTGCTTCAATAGCGTTTTGCAGAGAGGGACTGATTTCAGACAGGAGACTTGATGAATTAAACTCAATATTAGCCAGAGACTCAGCTTGCTGTAGCCAGTCGATAGCCCGATTATATAGCCCTTGACTCTGCAATTAATTTTAGATTATCCATTTTTCCCATTAAATGATCGATTATAAATTAATATGCAGATAATATAGAAAACAACAGAATCGGGGAATATTGGCAAATGATGCCGTTTATACCGTTGCATGTCGCCCCAAAAACAGCATGTCTCTCGCCGACAAGGTGTTAGTACTGCGAAAGCCTGGAAATCACATTACAATTAAATAATTCAAATTTAATGTTTTGGAATGTCGATTAATCAAAGAGAGATTATTATTGCATTACATGCTAAGATGCACTTGACAACAATGAACAATATGGTGTGGTGAAGTGAACGTTACAAGCTTCTTCTTAATAACTACATACAAATTTCTCTTATTTCCTTATTCTAGGAGACGTTTAAAGTGTTGTTCATATTTTATTATGCCATGGTAAAAAACACTTTCTAAATTTGTACCCTCGATTTACATACTGCGGATTTCGCTACTAAAAATAATATACATACCTAACTACATAACCAACTTATGCCATCTTATATAAATGCTCTAGGGAAAGTACTAACAAATTCCTCTCTATTTTTTATCTCCACTCCATTATATATTCATTCATAAGCATACTTTTGATCATTTGGAGATTTTTACAGGGACACTTGGACATAAAATGAAAAGAATAAAAAAGGAATAACGGTTTCTGAGAAAATGGTCGCATTTGTAATCCGCAATGAGTTGGTTTGACACAAGAAAAGAAATAGATTAGTTCCGATGCAAACTAATTTTCTAGCGCAGAGCATTTTTGTCGGCGGAGAACCTTTGTCCATATTTCTTTCATAAAAATAAAACTGCATAAATGTCACCGTAGAATTATAGCTCATGTCAAGAGTCAGTAGCACGAACAAAATTTAAATTAACATGGGATAAAAATTGTGGTTCCCGTTTCATTTATTTTTATATCGGTACGAGCGGCTCAACACTTCAAAAAAATATTTATTCTTGTCTCGCAAAGAATTTAGGCCGGATTTACGAGTTTGTCGCATAATATTCTGCTGCATGGTTTATATATAGTGTCGCGTCAGTTTTTTCATTCATCTTACCTTGCTGCTCATTATCAGTCGATTGCTGTTGTGACGGAATCACATATCCCTGCGCCAAAGATGGCATATCCAATTGATAAGTATCTTGTAGCCGAACTAATGCCTGTGCAGCTCCATTCAGATCTTCAGCCAAAGGGAAGTTGGTTCCTTTGCGAAATCCTTCAACCCAATTGTGTACACCTGAAGAAAAAAACACAAAAATAGCCGGCATTTTTTACATTGCAAATTTTTTTCTTTCTTTAAATTATTCCCTACCACGACGTTTTTTATACATATATTCACTCGCTTACATGGTAATCAGAGTAAAAACGGTAGTTAACATGTTTGTCAATTTTTTGATGCACAAGATGACAATAATGTCGCCATTTACAAACATATCATGAAAGGTTCAACTTTGTGTGACAAATGGCATCACGAGAGACAATAATCAGATCATCATCTTAACAGGGCAAGGCAGTCTTTAGTACTCTACTCATCATGAATTAATTATTATTAGCATTTTATCATGCTTGTTTGTGTCACATAAACGCACCATACCACTAACAAGTTTTCTCCGCTGCTGCTGGTGTGATAAGCTTGGATTTTATTTGAGTCAACAAGGCGAGGGTGTAATCATCATCATCATCAGTAAACAGCGCTAACGAACTTTGCCATAATATTATCTCCCTTGTCATCTCTCATAATTCGTAACCTGAGCATGGCATGCAATATACTATGCCTATACGTTAAAACGTGAGCTGTCAATCAGAAATGAGCAGCAGCAGCAATAACAAGTACAGCAATTTATTTTTACTAATAAAAAGGCCTATTCCTTCTCAAGAACTACGGTTTTTTACAGTTACACAATGCATTTTAATGATAAATGTGGGGGGAATTCGCGTTGATCAGTGATTAGCATGCATCCAAACAAAAAGTGAGATGGAAAAATAATAGATTAAATAAAAAAAAGAGAGATGTAGTAAAAGAGATCTTTCAGATATACACTTGTACAAAGTGTAGAGTGTGTCTGTATACTCATCATTATGCCACCATGCTTCTTCTTACAAGTCAACAAAATAAATTGACATACTTTTACTTTTTATTGCAAGTTTATCCATTTTCCACAAAAAAATACTAACTATTATTGCATCTGCATTAGAGAGAGAAGAGGTAGTGTAGTATTTGTAGGTACAATCATCATTATCAACAAGACCGTCATTGTGTAATAAACCATTTTTCTATTCATCATCATCAACAGCATCATCTACCACACCATCTTCTTCTTCTTCATGAATGAATGCCGAGTTTGTTGAGGCTAGTTATTAGGTTAACAATGAAAAAGGAATAAAATGTCATATAATATTATTACTTATATGTACTTGTTCTTCTGAACAGACAGATCTCTTCTCAGATCATTGCGCAACGGTCATGGTAAATCTTGTGCACAAAATAAATTGTGTGTACACACTCTTGTCTCTGCAGTTATACTTTATTTTTTTGTGTGAATGAACGCTTATCGTGCACGTATTATTACACACAATAAAATAAAAATCTTTCAAATACATCACCCAATTTAATACTGAGTCTAGGAGGAGGAGGAGGAGAAGAGACAAGAAATAAATTCCCCGTTTCTAATTTTTAAGCTAGCAATTTTACGGATGACACAAAAGTATGAAACATCATCAGTTTTGTGCCACTTTAAAAACTATCCGTCACACTTTAAATTATCCTGAAAAAATAGATGGGATTTAACATGGTTCATGTGATTCATTTAACTTATCTAGTAGTAATCACCCGTTTGCCAAAATCAATGATCAGTTGCAACATAAATTTAATATCAGGTAGCATTTAACAAACGTGCAAATTGTAGACGTTGCAGCAGCAGCAGCAACAAATCCTGGTCTTTTTTTTCTTTCACGCGCGGAAGTGCAGTTTGCAATTTTGCATGCATCATATAATTCAATTATCCTACTATTTTGCATCAGTACACGTAACTTTTTTTTATTTATTCACCTATTAATTACATTGCATTCAATGGTGGTAGCATTCAGGCCAGATGGTTCTTTAAACCAGATGCAAAAAATTTGTGTTTACAATTACCGATTGGTGCTAGAGAAGATTCAATATTCCACACTAATTTACTACTCTGCAATTTGGACTTATTCAGAAGCGCAAGCATGACGCGAAATTGTTGTCTGTCTTTCTGTACAATACAAAAAGATAATAAAAACTGATATTCAGATTTATATGGAAATCACCGCCAAGGAAGATGATATATTAAATTTTGCCTTTAAAATTTTCCTCCATTAAATGTTAACTCGAAACCCTTTTGGCTACTTAGATATTGTGTTTTTTGTGTATTAAAATTGCATCAGTTTATTTCTCATTTTTTATATTCCTCTGTCATCATCAACATAAGTCATAAATCACTAAAAATCCATCCATCCGCAGAGCCCAACACTCGCTTTTCCACTGTTGAGGGTCTAAAGCACTTCAAATGCAACGGTTTCATAAAAATCGCGCATACCACTCCATTTCGTCATTTTTTTCTCTCTCTCTTTTAAAACTTGTATTTTGGTATGAACCAACAGACATTCATTTACTCGTATTCAGAGCACTTGATAACAATATTAACTACCAACCAGCAATAAAAGCCTACGATTTCATTATACTTATTGTTGCCGAAAAGCATAAGAGATAGATAACAAAAAAGATGTTGAAAAAAAGTAAAGCACGTAAAAATGTCAGGAACACACAAAGACTCCATTTGTGTCAATACAATGGGCACAATGATACATGTACTCTTTTTACTCATCGATATTGTAATGATGATGACGATGTGAGCATCTTCACATTATAATCCTCATCAGCAACTATCATTTTCTTGAATCTATTTCTAGCCATGCTCACAAAACACTGTGTACGCAGATTTTGTGTGAACATCGGTATGAACAAAAGACACTCAATTCACGGTTTATAGTTCTAGTCTCTCACATAACATATAACAGTTGAAAAATTTTATGCGAAATGCGGTGTTATCTTTACATTTTGATCATCCTCATCTGTCAAAAGACGAAGTGAAGAAAACATGATGCACGCTTGTAATGTAAGCCATGTGCCTGCGCGCGCATCATATATAAAGTTTGTCTCATTTTCAGTAGCCACGATTTTTGTGACATGATAGTGATATATGATTTGGATTTGGATCTTAAAATTCTATTACCAGAGAGTAGCTTGAAAAAGTGTGCAAGGACAAAAACGTGGAATAAAGCAGGCTTTATGGAAATTGTATTAAATTCCATTAAAGCTTCTCAGCACATCTAATTACCAAAAAGAGGAAATGTTTTACTATCATTATTATTTCAAATAAATAATACAAGTAACCAACAATAACAGAAATACCTACAAAAAACAGTTACTATAGCTACTAGTAGCTACTGACGAACCAAAATGCGCCTAATTTAAGAAAGTGTCTAAGAAAGCAAGTTATAGGCACCTTTTAAAATCTACTTACATTCCTCTTTGAGATCATCAAATTTTAATAAATTGTTAGGTGTCATAGCAAAGGACGAGAAATTTTTAAAAAGTATATATACATATATACCTATACAGTTAGTATATTTTGTATAGGCAACACAATTTTTTTCTAAGACACATGCGTAATTATTATTATGATAGGATGATGGTAAGGTTCGTTTGTAATTGTGATAGGAGGAGCACGAGTCTCGCCGTTATCGACAATGGTGTGTCATACGCAATTGTATAGTCCTGTAATAATAATTTCGTTTTCGCTTTTCATTTACTTCGCTTATATACTTGCTTACATTACAACTTAGGAAAAATATAGTAGTCTGTTTGTTACCTATTTTGTTTTGCACCGTGAGCCCGTAGGAAAACAATAAGCAGAGGGAGATGCCTTGCAAAATTTTTAAAAAACCTTTGAAAGCAGCCTAATCATCGTGTACTTGGTTACTCAGTTGTCACCCGTGTAGTTTGTTCTATACTGATGGACTTGCATATTACGCGTGCGCGTTGCGACGAGAAAAAAACTAATGTTAAATAAATGTACTTTAGAAGATTATATAGCACCTGTGTCCTGTACCCAAATACAAAAGTACAGTTTAAGGTAAGTATAAAAATAGTACGTATAAAAATCCCCCTTCACTTTCGTTTCTCCTAATGACGCTGCCGCTGGTGCTTTAAACGGCAATCTAAATGATAATGACATTAAAAGCATTATTTTCACATTGAAAGGGCTCATGGTCAATTAGTAGCCTTCCTGTCCTCGTGCAAGTATGGTAGCTCTGCGTTAGCGTCTCATTCAGCATTTTTTTTTCAATTTTTTGACACAAGAGCTTTTATTCTGACACAAATATTTCCCTTTGTCGTTTCTTTCTTGTCACTTGTAATTGGAGTAATAATAGGAGGAAAAATTTCGGAAGCGGTTTTGAGTGTGAGAAAAACTTTTCGTAGGTTGCCATTTTCATTCCCTCTCCACGGATGACTGATGACACTTGATTGCACCTGCAATGACGAAAGTATTAATGGGAATGACACAGGGAAAACATAATTTTTTTTGCAAAGACAAGGCACACATTTCTGATTCGTCAGAAGCTAAGGCCATCATCATAGCTACCTACATTATTATTCTCATCGTTCCTCTTTGATGAGTTGGGTTTGGGTGCAGTAAAAATCTGCCGACAATGGCAACTTCAAAGAATTCAAAGTTAAGGTTCGGAACAAGTAAAAGACTTTAATAGTTGTTTATGTTGGGATTGTAAACGTGTATTTATATATGACGTTGAATTAAATGAATGTCATTATAACCTCCATTGTATCCCGTATTAGGAAAAACCCTTTTTCCATGTTTCCTAGAAGAAGTCACAAAAATACAAATAGTCCTACCTTTGCTGAAATGCACTACTTTATTTTTTATCTTTGTAAATGCCGTTTGGTCATGCCAGGTGTCTGTTGGACTTGGAAAAGTTGACAAAACAGTTAGAATTTACATACAATTTTTTAGAATTTTTTTTAGCCTGTCAGACCAGCAGTTGTAGATAAGACCTATTTTAACATTTTTTTATACCACCACCTCGACAATTGTGTACCAATGACTAAAATATGTTCTCACGTCGGATGACTTACAACTATTTATTCGGATGGCAAAAAAGGAACGGATTCCTTTCACATTAAACACATTAAACGTGTAATCAGTTCAGTTTCATCTCTCTGCTCAACAAAGAAATCTCGTAGCCTTGCAAACAAAAATGCATAATGTCATTTGCACAGACAGCTATACATTTTTTTGGTTGCAAAATTATCTTTTCATAGTTTACAGTTGTCAGAGAAGGATAAAAAAACTACATCATTTCCACATGTTGGACAATGAAAGTATTTATGAGATAACACATGTTATTTTCTTTAAAATCTTTGTAAAGAATATTATTCCTTGCTGTATAAATACTCCTTTCTCGCCATCTCTCTGTGTCTGCGTCTGAATAAAATATATTCCCATTTCATATTATAATATTCCAAATGAACAAAGTACTGTGCAAATTTGAAATATAGTCAGCATGACTCGTCAGTTTTTTGGAGGCTATAACGGTGGAAGAATGACCGATCTTTAGCAAGTGAACAGAAAACATGAAAAGCGCTAAATTATAGTACCTAATAAATCATCTTTTCAGAGCAATAT
Organism: Coecobrya sp. COE2; assembly: GCA_027743765.1. Lineage (NCBI taxonomy): Eukaryota > Metazoa > Arthropoda > Collembola > Entomobryomorpha > Entomobryidae > Coecobrya > Coecobrya sp. COE2. Next base: position 11,279 of record JAHZMV010000305.1, read on the forward strand.
TATACCTTTTACTTGACTTGGCACAATCATAACAAATCCTAGTTAGTAGTCATTCAATCAGCCCACACGGTCCTTAAGCGTAAGGATCGATATTTTTTTCGAAGAGGATTTTTCATGCCTACTAATTTCTCTTTGTTTATTGGGCTATTATTATAACTTCAAATTTGCATTGAAAGGCTTTCAGATGAAAAATTAGTGGACTGAACATAAAAAGTATAGGGTTTCGAAAAGTTCGGGGATGCTGTGCTTCTCAACTTGAATGTAAGTCATTAATTACTTAATTACTAGACAGAGTAACCTAATATATTTGTTATATTTCATTTGGTAGCTTGAGAATGAAAAGAACCAGCGATTTATTGCATCTCTTTACGCATCATCTACGAACACAAAATTATTTAAAGCATACTTAACCATTGGCTTAGGTATGAATAACTTATTCAGAATAAGTACATAAAAATATGTACCTCGTACTTGCTGATTTTGGCACATAGTTACGAGCTAGTAAGCAAGTGCAAAAGTTTTTGACGAGGTGACAAAGAAAGATGATCAGGCTACTTGGGTAAAAGGTGGAAACTTAGGAAATGTGTATATCGGAAAGCAATTGTTAGACACCGGAATTCACTTGGACATGAGAGTCGTCATGTTAAAAGCTGAAAGGTTTTAATCGGTCGTTTGACATATTTTTAGAAACTTAAAGATTTATTTAGTAGAAGGAAAGTACTTGTTGAGCGAATGTAGCACATTGTGGGATATTGTGAATATTGACAAAAAGGGGAAAAGTAGTAATTGAAAAGTAAAACAGTAAAAAGTCTTGAATTAGTATTATTTTGCGGAGTTTTGATAGATTTTAAATGACGTACTTCCTCTCGAAACTGGCATAATTAGCGAGTTGGAATTATGCTCTAAAAAGAGAAAAAAATGAATAAAGACGGAAAAGGTAAATTGGTCAAATGTTGATTTTCTTAATATTTTCACTACCAATATGTTTTATCTCAAATCAGAGTAAAAATCCGATAATTTTCATGTCATGTATTTTTTAAATTGTGAAACCATGGTAGCATAAACTTCACTAGTGATACAACGACCTTTTATCTGAGGTGCCAGTCATAGTTGCCTACACGGCACGACTATACAACCAGCATAGAATAATAATATTATTTTTTGCTTCTCTTTTGCAATAATATTTTCTATCAACAATAGATTACAACAAATTGTACATGAGCTATTTGTAAACTTTCGAAATTTCTTAATTTGTGAATACCTACTCTTGTTATTTTAGTCTCCTCCACAGGATAACTAATCGCGTGACAATATAATGAATCTATTTTGTTTCATGACAAAAAATTAAAACGTGAGTTATTTGTATATATATAGCTTTGGAAAATGGGATATAATATTAATTGAAACATTTATATATAACAACCTGTGACAATGGAAATATGCAAAATATAATTGCCAGAACAATATAATGAGTCGTGAATGGAAATAAAGGCGATGCACACACACAGCCTGGCATTTTGTGTTTCATGAAAATGGCTGTCGTTTCACTTCCCACGGACTCTGATGAATAATGTCTGAATTTGAATAAAGTGCACCATAAAAATGAAGAGATCATGAGCATTTTGTAATATCAACAAACAGCCCACCACGAGCAAAATGCGATACTTTTAAAAACTACACAGTGTCGGCTGTCTCGACGCCTCATCCATCCATAGTCCATTGTGTAAAAAAATCGTGTCATAATCAACTCAATTGCTGACTTAATACTCTCCTCTCTGCTCTTTATACCAGATGAGATATTTCGCAAAAAATCATTCGCTTTTCAGTGTAAAAGGACGCCGTGGCTCTTTTGAGACATGACCTAGTAGTGAAGTCATGTTTAAAATACTCATGCTTCCGTATTTAAACGACGACAATAACTGAGAGTGCAGTGTTGACACGGCTGCAATGAAGTTTTGCATGCATTTTAAAGTACACGTCCTTTTTCTGTCATTACAGCCTTCATTGAGAAAAAAAATGCTTGCATTTAATTGTTAAATATATCGTTTTCAATTTGTCATTCACGCCGTTACCACCTCCACCACAACGTCATTTCTGTATAATAAATATGTGTACTTTGACTATAAAATATGGTTTGGTTTTTTTTTCAGATTCAAAAATGGTTTATGAAACAAGACGCCAGCAGCCAGCCCACAATTACTCATTGTAAATACATATACATCAAGAATTGCATACTAACTATTGAATTTTAATAATAATAATCTAGAGATAATATAAAGCAACATGATCATGGTTTCCTCCTGCTGCTTACTTGTTCTTGCCATGCTACCGTCGTCGTCATCACCGTCACCACCGCAAAGGTGTGAAATGTAAAGTACAAAAACGCCACGGTTACTACACAAATAAATGGTAAATGTAAAAAAAAATAAACTAGGTTTTACTCGGCCCAGCGTCGCGTCGTTGTAAATGTTTATTTTTTATTTCTTAACAATCCTCCATCAACTCCTGAAAGCGTTTTTTTTTCTTTCTCTTTTTACGGTTGCCTTCATGAAATACATAAAACTCATACATATTCAAATGAATTGCATTTGCTTCTTTTTATGCTCATTTTCTCAAGTAATATAGTAACCGTAAGTGTTTACAGCAAGAAAATTGCAAGATGGACTATTATATGAGATGGTTATATGTTTGGTATATTTTGTTTAATACCACGGCACCGTTGCAAACTACTGCTGCTATTCTAGAACACAACAAAAGCGGCGGTTGTTCACTGTTTGTCCTCGTATCATCCGAGATTAGAATTTTGCAAAAACAAATTAAACGCGACCGTTTCATATTTTCTCACTGTTGTACTATTTTTATATGTGGACTATATATATACTCAATTGGCACATAATTTGGACCAAGTAATTTTGCAGACATTGTCAAAAAAATCTTTTTTTCTTCTTGGATTGCAATGGCAGAGAGTCGTGGTGAGCGCCAGATAAAATGTATCAAAGCAATTTTTAGAATGTAGGTAGATAATATCTAATTATATGTAATAATTTAAGGGGTTGAATGGTACATTTTTTGGTTTACCTGTGCTATAATTTGAGATTGCATGCAAGGACATCTGGACATCTTCCCAGTCTGCTGTGAGACGACGAACAAGTAGATAGGCATTCACAGGATGCTCAACAATCTCCCGTGGTTGACTGCGGCCACTCAACAGAAATTGTTTTTGTGACTTTATGTACCTGAAAAGATCCATTTTGAAAGTATCAAAACATTGATTTAGTTTTTAAAGAAATGAGAGAGATTAATTAAGCAAGCCTTGTAGTTGCGTAAGATGGACTTTTTATTTGTGCTTTTCAATGCGGAGTGTAGTTTATGATGATGACAGCAGCAACTAAAATGAGGACATGTAGATGAATGATAGATGTACTACGTGCAGAAACTTTCTGTTTTTATTCAAAAGTCATTATTCGATTGACATGCCAGAATACATCAATCGTCTTGCATCTTCGGTCGGTGCAATGGTTCATGAGGCTATGTCGTATAATTTGCATGTATATTTTAATACCTCAGCTGAAATATGATTTGTCTCATATTTTCCATAAATGCCATGACATTTTTTTGTACATGCGATGATGCATGACGCATTTGTGTCTTTGACAATTAAAAGGGTATACTACGCTGTCTTCAAGGAAAAACGGTACAATACAATATAACGCTTAATTAGAGTAAATTGTTCGATAGGCTACGCTTTCTTGAAAAATTCTTTCAACTAAATTCTGTCGGATATATGCCAGGTTTAAAATGTTGAAATGAAAATCGGTGCAAAAGATCCTATTCTCAAGCGAGTGCGATGTTAGACGGGGAAATAACAGGGCCCGGTGCGACAGACAAATAATAAATCTAGGGACATGTAGGCTGGTCGATGGAAACTGTCACTCAAGGCAACATTTTAATGGATACTCTACCGCAGACTCTCCGTTATGATATCTACTAAAATTTATATCTTTTCAAAACATAATGACGTTCTTCGTCATAAGATGACTTGACGTGCTGACATTTTACAATTGTACCTTACAAATTTCAAAAGACGGATACCAACCGCACGATGCCAAATTACAAGAAATGTAAAAAATCGGTTACAAATCTAAACAGTTGCATTACAACTTTCTTTCGTTTTCTCAAATTCATTCCATATTTTTATGCTGATGTACATATCTTGTCTACTGTCATTCCACTCACTAGTGAAACATCAACGTATCAATTCAAGCAAGTACAAAAAACATGGCTTGTGTTTTACTTGGTAAAGTGATCATTAACTTACGACTTTATGATATTTGTGCGGCTTATGGTGTACTCTACAAAAGTATCCAGCAACTCGACAATTTGCAGTTCATGTTCAACCAAATCCTCAAGCTTGGAAGTTGATGAAAACAAATCTTCTCGCTTTCCTTGTAGATCCGACTTGGTTTCCCCAACACCGGCAGCTGCTCTTTGGAAAAGTATGGTAAGGCTTATCAGCATAATTGTGCCAGATAACGGAAATAATACTTTCCGATGGCTTCCTCCACCACCACCACCACTGGTTAGAGTCGAACCAACTCTGGATTTCATATTGCTATTATTAGGATTCTGCTTTCTACAACCATTAGCACAATCAACCCACAAACACTTATCTTGTCGACTACTGTTTACACTCATAACGGAGCTACCCAGTAGCCTGTCAATACCCTAATGATGGCTCACTTCAAGTTTTCTCGGGACGAATCTCCCAACTAAAGCACATTAAATATATAAAAATATAGTATATATTTTTACTGTTTGCATGCACGTGTTTCTCAGATAAGGGCAACGTGAAACAAAAAAAGGACAGCAGCCTTTTAGTCTACTCGTATCTTTAAAAAAATGCAACACATTCGTTTTTTACTCAACTACGCGTAAAATTGGACAGAAAATAATATGCTTGTACGCCAGCGGCACACACACTGCATCTACACTTTTAAAAGTCTTTAAAAAAATTATCGTTTTGTCAAGAATCGAGCGCACTTCGCACTCCGCGTCTTGCTTTCGCACCACACACACTGCTGCTTATGGTGCCTTCTTGACGTACGTCCACTTGCTGACTAAATTTCTTGATTGGATGAACATCACCTAATATGCACTTTTTCACATTTAAACCAAGTGAAAAAAGTGACTGGTTAAAAATATACGGATGTGAGCAGTAAACAGACATCTTGTACAGAAGATGATGATGGCTCTTGTGCTTATACCCACAGACAGGGTTTCTTGCAACTTGTAACAATGGTAAACGCCAAATATAGAAGACGCATATTTATTATGACAGCATTTGAAGATGTGCTTACAGTGACCCAATGACTAAGCATGCTGCTGCGGTACTATAAGCACGGCATAATAATATTGCACCATGAGTGAATGAAACTACATACAAGGATTTCTGCACCCTTTGCTTACGAAAATTTTTGCAGGGCATAAAAAAGTATTCGATTGGCAAATCTGAAGTGGCAGTAGTAGTGTTTTCAACTGCATTGAACGCATTTCATGTATCAACAATATTGGATATCCAAACAAGACTATTTAATTAACATTAAGGGAAGAAGATGAGTAGATAATTGCACTTGCCCTCTAAAGAGAAGGTGATGTAGATGTTAAATGGGATAATTTGTATAATGATTTTAAAAAGCAATAAGCTGGTAAAGTCGTGACAAGCAGCTATTGAAACGATTAAAGTAACGTATCTCATAAAACATGCATACCAATAATGTAGACAACACATAACGATATTAATATTTCATATGTAGAAATTGAGAAATTTGACAGTATTCTTTGTTGACTGTTTAACAAGAGTCATTGTTTTAGGAATCAATTCATGTAAGCAGAATTCGAAACTTTATGAGATAGGCGGTATTCAAGGCGGAACAATAGACATTTTCCAGCTTTCATAAAAGTAACACCTCATGGCCCTAAGCGACTTAATAATGTAAAGTGAATTACATGTACAAAAAGAAACATCAAAAGTATCTTGTAAGTCGTCCACGATAAAATGTTAATAACCGAATCCTCCTCTATCGATAAGCAATATATTTAAAGGTTATCATTAAACATTAATATAAACGTATTTCAATACAACAACCTATAAAAATATATGATGTTGCTCTATCAGCGGTTTATAGCTGTCAAAGTTGTCGTACGATACATTTTGAAAGATTTGTTAAGCAAACAGCTACCGTGTTACATGGAACATGTAGAAGAGACCCGTCCGTCCGCCGTCGTGCCGTCCATAATAATAACATGATTGATATTATTATTACTATGTAGTGTGATTGATTATTATGTGCTGTCGTCATCGTCGATGATGTTGTCGATGGGGGAGTGAGTGTCATTTTCTTGTGCAAATAAATAAAACATCTCAACAAGATGGAAAATCACCCCACTTCTCATCCATCTGTCCATCGATCCTTTTTATAGCATCCTGGTCACCACCAACCATTATCGTTCCGATTTGAAAATTACATTATTATTATTAGCTACATCAATCTGTAAAGTCCAAGCAGGAGACATCATCATAAAATAAAATAGGCATTATTATTATCATTTTACATAATGGACTACCGTGTTCATGTTTACTTGAGATAATGCGTTGCTCCTTTTATTGTATTTTTTAACCCTATAACAATGTCATTTACTACATCAAGAAATATGACAAGGATTACCTTAATATTATTATGTTGGACCCTTATGCAAGTATAAATAGATGAAGAGCCCAATTACTGGAGCAATAAAGCTAGTAATCTTATCAAACATTGAATCCATCCAAATCCAGCCTCTGTCAATCTCCGACCATTTTCATGATTACAATTTTCAGCTTCTGTGTGTATGCATTCATATTGTCTGTGTGTAGAGTTTGAACTATAATAGGCTATGTGTCTGCACCTTTTTTATGACCACACACACTGTTATTCTTTCATACACCTTGATCGAACAATCATCTCTGTTTTATTGTCATCTAATTACCTCCATTAACCAATCCTTATAGTACGTGTGTGACATTCAAAAAATAAATAGGGGATAAATTTTAGTTAAAACCTTGTGCAAGCATTATAAAAAAATGGTTTCCCAATTCGCTGATATTTAGAGTTAATTCATTTTATACTGCCAATAAATACCCATTTTAGTGGGGCATACATCATCAATTACAAGCCATTTTATATTGCGGGGAAGTTGTCAAAAGCAAATGTTTAGTGTATAAAACGCTATTCTTTTTCAATTAATTTTGTCTTCTTCATCTTGAAGAATAAAAAATTGCCAAATTGTCATCGCTGCGGATTACGAAATTTCATTCGATTAATGTAAAAATGACTTTATTGGCGTTTACGTCAGATTGTGAATTAATGAAATTTGGTTATAAAACTGGGAAAGGTATTAATACAGCTAGATTGCAAAATAAGTGGTGATACAAGAAGCGAATATCTTCAAGGTTCATTTTCTACGATAAATAAAAATATTTTTAACGGCCACTTTTGTGGCGTTTATACTGCACTTTTGTGTCAAGTCTTTTACATTTTTAAAGTAACTGAAATAATATTGTCAATATGGCAAGTGCAAGTGTCAAGTCGTTTCTTATTGCGGATTTACTCGTGGGTAAAAGCAAACCAGAAGAGAAAAGTGAAAAGCCACTAGCGGAATCTTTCTCTGCGATGAGGAAAGAACGTGAAACGGATAATGGATACAGAATTGGTGAAAAAATTGCGAGCAACGCTAGCAACAGCAGCCGCACAAGCACGCCAACTGGGAACGTTATCGACGCAAGAAAATTTGCGACAACTGTGCCAAGAGGCTCTCCATTATCAACGTCTGAGGATGACAGGAGTGAGAAGTCACCAATGCGGGATGAACGACCCTCAACGGTAATCAAGTACGACGCTGGACCCATATCTGGAGGCTATTATCATCAGTATCATGGTTTCCCAATTGGCTTTCCTATTTCTGCCTTGCCAATTAATGCTACAGCAAATAGCTTGACTGAATCTGAATCTGGAGCTAAAAATTATTCAAGTCTTCTTCCGTATAATTTTGATTCCTTCCGGCAAACTCGGCATCTATATGGTCGCCATCATAGCGCTATAAATCCATTGATGTTGCCACCGGTGTCAGCAATTCCGAATGGTGGTCATATACCGTCAGGGATGGATTACCCTTCTATGTATCCAACGTTTGCTGGACTTTATGGACTGCCCGTTACAAACGGTTTGGCAGCCATGCATGATAAAGGACCTGCAATTGTTGACAGAGACTGTAAGCAAATAATCTTCTAGTACGAAGTATTTACTCCAAAAAATTCTACAGACAAGCATAAAAGACTGAGGAAGATCATTTTTGTCATATATTCTATATCTGGGGACTCCCTTTCATACATCTATATTCTTGTATAGAACAAAGATTGATTGAATAATGATTGTCAACATATCTCTATTTACGTGTACAGCACAAATATGTTTACATAATTTTGATCACAACATGAACTCATTATCACAAACATATCGATTATTGACTTATGTGCAAATTTAGTCTAGGTGTCTTCATTTTTCTTTTGGGGTAGCTAGAGACCACAGTAGCTTAGTAGCTATATTGAATGCAGAATATTTTTTATGATTGAACCAATTGAACTACCAAGTAAGACCAGAGATAATCATCATATTTTTTACAATGTACATTAAATTCAGATTACTTTTATTTGAATGATTATGAGCTGTGAGCGCATGAAAATCCTTTTTTTTTGCTGAATATTATTATTAAATAATATAATTTGATATTGTATTGGATGATGTTAACCAGAGGGAAAATAATCTTGTCTAATCCCAAGACAAACTTTGCAATTTAATGACTTTCATTGCAACCTAACAACAATGACATACTACGTAAGTATATACGTCTACGTGATTGCTCCGTAAGCCAATTTCAAGAGTGATAGCGATAGTTGATAATGTCAATTGGAATCTGAATAGCAATGACGCATCCGAACTAATCCTCTTAATCCAACTGGAATATTATGCAAAATTGTGCGATCAAAATATTATGGATTCACTGCATCTCCAATCAACCAAAGGCATGACCATGTTTCAGTTGACTTTTTACTCGTTTTTCCTGTGAAAATTCGGCTAATCATTTAGTCCTCTGCTGCATGTATTAATGATTAAAAATCCTCTGGATCATCACATCAAATGCAAAAGTGTTTACCTGGAACCATTGTCCCATTTCCCTTTGACAGACTCATTTAACGGCAATTTTTAGCAGTATTTAGGAATTATGCATGTAAAGACACTACTTAAGAATAATTAAGTGTTTTCATAAAAAAACTTAATTACCTACAATTATTATTACTACATGTTTGACTGATTTATTAAAACTAATTCCTGAGCACGTTGGTAAAGTTTATAACGTCAAACGAGTTGAATTAACGATCAGATATTTAGTGGGAAATAATTGAGTGTGGAAACAAGTAGTACATGATCATGATCACGGTAACATGAAGGAAACACGACAGCAAATCTGATTGCGGCAAGATAATCATAATAATACCTAATCCATTGTTTGTGCAACATGCTCGGACTCAAATCAAGCCATACTTTAGATATTGCTATCATCAACTGCAACTTTATTGGGTAGTTCAAGTCAATAATCCCGGATGATTGACACATTGCAAATTAAAACCCCTTTTATTACAATCAATAACCCGAGATATGAAAAGCAAATCGTTTTGACTGACTCATCATCAGTTTTGTGGCAGATTAATGCTAATGACAAAATGAGTTATTAGTTATCATTATCATTACAAAACATTTACGCACACGGGCTAAAATTAGTCTCATTGTCTAATTTTATGAGTGCTCTTGTCCAATGTATAAATGCACGTTTCAAATTTTTTTAAATGAAATTTTTTCCATTTTGTACAAAAAACCATACTTCATGAAAGGAATGATTAAATGTTGCTTAAAATTGAAACGATACTCTTGATTATTTCATATAATTGCTGCAATTTGTCATTAAATGATAAGTTTATTAATGCATTGATTCCATTTTTTAGATTCAATGTTCCAGCTAGGTCGACAAATGTACACGGTGAGCTGTAAACGAAAAGGGGGACAAATTAGGTTCAGCAACTCGCAAACGGTTCAATTGGAGAAGGCGTTTGTTCAGCAAAAATATCTGAATGCTACCGACAGGAAGAAATTGGCTCACTCTTTGGGCTTATCGGATCGCCAGGTGAAAACTTGGTTTCAGAACAGACGAGCCAAATTACGGAAATGCAAAGGGGGAATGTGCACTGAGAGCGAAGTAATTGAATGCTAATAATTTATTGATTACAATATATTATAAGAGGGAAACGTCAATAAACTGATAACCACTATCCACAAAATTCTGATTAATTCTAAACTATAAAATGGTTACAATCTAATTGATGTTTGTTTGTAGGTTTCTGGATCCCCACAGGACTCGAGAGCTTTCTCGCCTCAAACTGACAACGACAGTATTCACTATGATAATAATAATATGCGAGATGTTAAAAAGACTACTCATTGCAGCCGATCTAATTGAATTACTTGTACGTAAAAAATGCACTCTCAGAAGCAAGTTTACATGCTGATCAATGATTAATAATGAAGGTTTAAAATATTTCATTTCTTAAAAAAACTAATCGCTTTCCCGAAGAGTGGAAGGGTAATCCATAAAAATAATTGTTTTCGTGCATAAAGTTTGTATATGCATATATATCTGTATCCATATTTTAGGACAAAAAATATTTCTTTTTATTAAAACCTAGTTTAAAAAATACTTGCAACTACACTTTGTTGTCGGCACTTATATATACATATATATTATATGCGTTTTTGATCGAAATAATTTAAAAATAAAATGGATTTGTACACAATTTTGACACAAACAGCAAGTCAACGTGCAGTAGTATTTTTCTTCTTTTAAACAACACTTTCCATATTTGGCTGAAGAGATCGGATAGTTAGAAATTCTTGTGCGATGAGATTAGAAAGCTCGTTGAGTTCTTTCTGACTCTGTATGATGGACTGATCCACTGAAAGGGAAACTCGAACCCCGCCGTTATATGACAAAAACATAATTCCCAATCCTAAAATATTCCAAAACAGCACATGAAACTCTACATGTATTGCATAAATAATAGGTAATTTAATATGTTTGCCAAATTACCTGCACTTCCTCGCATATGTGGAACCCAACTGATCACTTCATCAATGGGTTGACTTTGGTAAAAAGCAATTGAAGGAAAATTTGGTCCTGGGAAATTGGAAATGATCATTGTAGTCATCCAGTTGGTTCCCCAGAAATCAGTCAGCCAGTTTGGAGCACCCAATAGAATGGGCACAGTCAAGAAATTTGTCCAAAGTATTGGCGATCTTTTCAAACCCTCCACATTCTTATGTGCTGCCATTATCCTTGTGCGAGGACAGGACTCATGGACAGGAATATCAAAAATCCCAACGGTCCTGTAATGTTGGAAAATGGAACAGGTTAATGGGGCAAGTTGCTATTAAAGATATAAAACCAGGATTTTATAAAATATACCAATGATTGACAAGGGCATCCATGGGATGGTTGGCCCATGGCATGGGACTCAGTCCTCGCATCACACGCTTATTTCTCGACCCTTGACGCTTGTGTATCAAGAAATTATGAATTCCCCCGGCCAGTCCTGCAATCAGTGTTGCAGTAACACATACACCAAGACGCTTACTGGTAGACCTCAGATCTGCAAAAGAAACTTTTTCAGTCATGGAAAACTGCCACTTCTTAGTAAGCTTGTGGGAAGGAAGGTGCCAAACGGTTCTGTCGACGTTGAGGAAGAATTGTAAAAAATGGTAATACGGAGTGAGGCATACGATAGCGATATAGTTGAGCAACTTCATAAATGGCGAAATTCGGCGAACAGGCGCGGTGGGAATAGCATTCTTAGAACCACCACAAATGTTTGACATTATCAGCTTCATAATTGAGTACCCATCGCCAATAGCATGGTGAACTCTGAGAACCATTGCAAACTCTATATCCTTCTCTAGGCCCTTATTAACTGGCGCAATTGGAACTGTTTGTTCAACATTGGAATGATGGCGAGGGGGAGCCTTCTGGTATTTTTTGACAATGAGGGCCTCCCATGGAGACATGCCTTTGGGAAAGGGTTTCGTAGCTATTGACCCCAGACCTTTCATTAACTGGTCTTCAGTTACAATATCACTGTTATTGTTTGGATCATCAAAATCTGTCACATCGTATTCACGAACATGCCTCTCCAACGAGAAATTCTCTTCTCTTTTCCAAAATGTGAACCCCATCCAACTTTCAAAGTAGTACATTAGTTTAAGGTAGCTCAATTCCCCCTTGGAATTCTTCCCTTCCAAAACCTCCTTTTGAAACACTTGACGAATCAGCTCCATGTTTGGTTCCCCCTTTATGGTAAGTAGAAGGGTGATCATGCATTCGCAACGATTAGATATATTGTCCAAACCAACCAGAGCATCTCTAGTGCTCATCATTCCAACCCAGTCAGGTTTCAATACTTTTTGAGCAGCAATGACCATGAATCTAAAACAAATGTATTTATTTTAAATATTTGCTCCTATGAATATCAAGTATCTTTGAAACTGGAAATTAAAGTAGTCGCAAAAAGAACAAAGTCTCACCTGTATATGTACAATGGTGTCATAAATACAAGGAAGATTGGAATGATACCCAAATATACGACGAAACAAAGTGTCATTAAAACAGCTTGCATTATTAGTACAAAAGGTTTTTTCACAGCGGAACCCAACGATCTCTTCCCACTCGACGATTTTTCTTGTAGGTCCCTCATTTTTACCCGCAATTCTTATGGATAGCTCACAGTAAATGGGTTTTAAAAGAGAAACTATTTCACTGCTAATGAGCATCAACCAATAAAGTAGTTAGCTCATTGGGCGCCTGCAAGTTCCACCTCTGCACCGTTAGTCTTGAATCAAGACTCTTGATAG
>JAHZMV010000306.1:0-11443 GCA_027743765.1 Coecobrya sp. COE2
AGGTGGAGCAATCGTTCGTCTTTCCTTAACAATATTGAATATCTGATGCTATTTCCGAGTGACTAACTTTACATTAGCGACAACTCGGCCATACTCTTTTAGACAAAGTTAGTCATCACCTTTGCTTATTTAAAGTAGCAGTAGTTCGTAAAACTACTGCTACTATTCTGCTCAGTGTCCCTTCTAATTGTGAATGTTTACTTACAAATTAGTTCTCCTTTCTTTAATTTTTTCATTATCAAAATTTTTAAACCAACCTTGCTCTGGCAATAATAATTTTTACTACATAATTATAATGATAAAGGACTTTTTCATTTATACCAATTAATTTATTTACTATTATCAATTATTAAAGCTGCTAACTTTAAAAACGTATAATTATTAATTACTGCTTGCCTTTAAAAACGTTACTTTCGTTGTAAGTTTTAAATGTACTTAAGTCGTTTACCCGAATTTATAAAAATCATCTCCACAGCAGATATAAATGCTTCTTTTACATTTTAGGTTAAGTTGATTTACTCCACATGGTGCATATTTACCTTATACTGTAAAAGTAGATACCTATATTACATATTTATAGAATGTTTAATTGTAATTACGAGTTACGTTATTAAGTGTAATAATATTCTTATCCAGTTCAACACTGCGGACGTTTTAAAATGCTTCTAGCAAGTTAAATTATTCAAGTTGAACCTCGAGTGTGAGATAATTTTTTAAAAGCATCTCACCCACCAAACATTGAACATGGTAGATGTAAATGCAAGGAGAAAGGATTGATTACTACGAAAGGTTTTTGATGTATGTTTTCTACTATTTCATTTTAAATGGAATTCGCAGCGCTTCTTTTTGTACGGACGGACACAAAAAATTACTACAATACATAAATATTATTATATTGAGACATCCAATCCAATGAATGTGTACATTTTCCTCTAAACCATTCTTTTTATCCATAAGCTGTAAAATCAGTCACGTCAATTCCACGTCGCGTCGCACCATCATCATCATTGCTAACGTACAAATAAGCTAAGTTAATTTTAATTAAGACAAAAAATGAATAAGAGTCCTCAACGGTATAGGATGGACCATTTATAAAATTTGAAACGTGAATAGCGCCTATTGTATGGGTCTAACTAGTAAGAGAAAAAAAATGTTTAGTACCAAGTTGTTATTATTATGACTATAATATTTAAAGTAACTTTATAACCAAAAAGAGGAACGCGAAATAGGAAGATAATTATATTGTAATAATGCTGCATACACGTTAATTATATAATATGCCATCTGTGATGACAATGATATAAATTATAAAAATTATAGCATAAAGAGTAAACTATGTAATTTACAATTTTAAGTTGTTGTACTATCTATATTATATGTATTAGTCTATTCTAAATAGTGTTTTGAATATTATGTAATCTGCATTCGTGCATTCAATTAGAATGAAAAACTTCATATTAGGTCAGTCAGAACTGTTAAGTTGCTATATAAAGTTTTCAGGTACTCTCATAATCGAGTCGAAGATTATTAGATAAATATTTTGTTTGTTTGTAAGTCGTATGACCTGTGTGCATAATTGGATAAATGGATTGTATTTTGGAAGAAAATAGACGATTATGAGTGATTATAGAAGTGATTATGAAATTGGCTAGTTTGTTTTTCCTTGTTGGATTAAATGTCGTGTGGACTCTGGACAAGATGGTGGTATTCTTAATCATTCTGTATGGGTTATTTATATATAGGAAAGATGTGGCTACTAGTGTTTAATAAAGCTCTAAAAATGTACTAAGTAATCGAACATACATAAAATGAAGAAAAACTACAATAAAATGCACTTTTTCGGCTGTTCAAGAATTACACTTGACGTCATCTCCAAAAAAACATGGAGTTTTGTTCCATCCCTAGATATTCATATCCTGTCTCTTGTCAAGCATCATAAAATCATTGCCACCATCAGCCATCAACCAGCCAAAATAATTATCAATGTCATGTCATTATATATGATGGGGTTATGGTTGTATGGTATCAAGGCATTTTTCGTAAATGGTACCCGCAACTAACTTACCAAAATCCATATACGCTGCACACTTTGTTGCATGCATTAATTAGAAGAGTACAAAGCTCAAGGATAATCAGGTTGTGAAGTTTACATTTTTTTCTTCTGCAGCTTATCCTCATATACGTTGCTGATGTGTTGGTGTTCATGAATTTCTGCCTCGACTTTTGCTCTCAGTGCCAATAAATGCTACCGTTGCTCGAAAAAAATTCTACACAAGTTATACGAACGATCTCTGCTTTTGGTTTTGCAAGTTTGCGAGGAGAAGATGCGGATGATGAGGAGTAGATTGAGAGGAAGGCTGACATGTTCCTTGGGCTCTTTTTATTATCATTATTTACTTTAAAAGTATGTTATTATTTTCCTATTAAGTAGTTCTTTTCCATTTTTTTCAGCGTATCCCAAATCTAATGCATGCAAACTTTATATTGCAAAGTACTTAGGTATACATTCACCATGCAAAATGCATTTCGCTTTCAAGAAATAGTAGTTCTGGTAATGTGAAAAACTGGTTATATCTCGTTAAGGATTCCACTCCATGCATCCTCTTCACTATCTTTTCAACCAATTTATTCATTTACTCAGGTGCACTCTAACTATATAAACGGCATACACCACACAATCTCTAGATTTCTGGCCATCTTGGTTAGAGTAGAAATAATGTTAAATGTGAATATGCGAGTCTATGTTATCAATCTACCTGCATTAAATACATAACAATATATAATACAGACTTCCACTCTGTATGATAAATACTAGATTTTTTACTAAACTTGTGAGCATGTCAAACACACATCTCTGCAAACCTACATTGTATGTAAATTATATTATGCTTGATAACATTAACTAAGCTTCATGATGTCTTTGTTGTTGTTTAGTTTTTTGTCTCCCTGTAAAAATATATAGACTAAAAAGTTGATTTTCAACCAATTTACTCATTTACTCAGGTGCACTCTAACTATATAAACGGCATACACCACACAATCTCTAGATTTCTGGCCATCTTGGTTAGAGTAGAAATAATATTAGTACTTAATGTTAAATGTGAATATGCGCGTCTATGTTATCAATCTACCTGCATTAAATACATAACAATATGTAATACAGACTTCCACTCTGTATGATAAATACTAGATTTTTTACTAAACTTGTGAGCATGTCAAACACACATCTGCAAACCTACATTGTATGTAAATTATGTTATGCTTGATAACATTAACAAAGCTTCATGTCTTTGTTGTTGTTTAGTTTTTTGTCTCCCTGTAAAAATATATAGACTAAAAAGTTGGTAGCCACGCATTGATCTCATGGTTTTGATCATATAAACATCCTAAAATGTTGATGATGATGATGGATGACTTTGCAGAGAGGAGGAGATGGAAGTATAGGACATGAAAAGGTGTAGGTAATTGTTGGATTATTATAAAAAGTTATTATTATAAACCACAGGTACATCTTTATGCACAATATTATATTATGATTTTTTTGTTTTCAAAAAAGTTTGCGTGCGTACTTTTCTTGCTCTGCTGAATGGAAATGTGTTCGTGTTTTTTGTGGCCATTTCTAAGTATCCTATTTTAAATGGTTGCTCATTCACAATATTATTCAAGCGTGTTGTCATTTTTTAAATATAAAAGAAAACATCGTTATGAATAGATATGAAGTTAGCGAATAAAAATGATTATGTTATTATGAGTATAAAAAAAGTAAGTGGAAAAGTCATTTATTTTTAACAATTACAAACTTGCTTATGACTTGCTGCACGCTAGAACTCCTCCCCATTTTTCTATTTTGCTGGAGACTGGAGAGCAAAAAATGATATTTTATGACTATACTATAAAATCTCAAAAGTTTTTGATTGTCTGTAATGTACATAATTGCATGTATGTACGGTGTTACTTGCTGACTTGCTTTTCCATTGTTGACCAGTTTGTGCCACTTTTATTATTGGGATCCTTCCTGTGCGCATGGCATGCTTGGCTATTGCGTTGTCTCAATCCAATCAGGAATTGTTGCTTGACGCGAGCAGGTGAACATTTAACTAACATCCATTTAAGTAATAATATGCATACGGTACCTACGCGCTTTGCATGTACTTGGCCAGTGCAAGTCAATCAAGTGACCAGTGCCACATTATTGTTCCTTAGTCGACAGTACTGACAGTAGACAACAATCAAAAGTAGCGTAGTAGTCTGAAGCAATCCCTTTAATTACTGATCAGTTACTATTTAGTCTTTTTTGTAGTTAGTAGTGCGCAAACTCGCGTCGTCCCAGAAGATTACGGGGCGAAGGCCTTCTTCTAATAAACAGTTTGTTTGTTTGTTACGTACACAATACATACATAACTACGTTTTCACGTAATAATTTTTGTGCTAATTTGTATTTGTTCAGGCATCAAATTTGGTCCCTGAGAAAAAAGTGACAAGGGTAATATTATTTTCTATAATAACGTGTTGTTCTCATGATAAATTGCACATTCAATCGACTTCTATGTTCCAATATTGATTTTAATTTCAAGGGAAATCCTAAAATTAGAGTGGGCAATTTTATGTAAATTGTGTGTGTTTACCATAATATAATAAGCACATAAAGAAAAGTGTTTTTACTGTGGTGCTTTCCTGTGTTCGCAATATTTATTTTTACAACATCTTTCCTTTCCCAAGAGAAATTCAAAGATTATCTCCTGATTTTGCACGCTAAGCAAAATTACCGAGAGAATCTGTGCATTTGCTGACGACAGAAATAAGAAAATCGAATTTTCCGTATATACATAACACCTAATCTATCCAATCATTTCCAATAATTTCCAACATCAAAGGTGTGAGTTTATTTTCTTGTGAACTAACGTTCAATAAAAGACGTTAAAGAAGGAAGGAAGGTCACGCAACCCAGTAGCAGCAAACATGCCTTCGCTATACGTAGGACAAGAGCGGTGCCTTCCATGCACCTTTGCATTGCCGTCAAGACGGAAGACCTTGAATATCTCCAACCCCAAGGTAAGCCATAATATCATGCCTCTATCATCGTCATAATTATAATTTTAACGCTCGTGCAATAAATGTATGTAGACTCATGTATATGGACTATTGGATACTGGTGTATTTTTCCAACAATGAGCAAAGCGTTGGTGCCTCTGTATACACGGGGTGCGATATATGTATGTATTCCGACGATCCATCTTGAGTATGATCATTAAATTAAAATGTCCAAATTAAGTATGGCACGCACGTCCTGTTTCCTTAAAAATGTGTTATTTGTATAGGTAAGACTTTTTATCATAATATAGAATCTATATTATAGACCCACATAGTATGCGTGATGCATGTTTGTTCCGTTGCTAATTCCGGTACACGGAAAACATTTGTCGACTGTACATTCCAGTGGAGGACATAATTTACATCCTGTCATTCTTATCGTCATTTTTTGCATACCTGACCTGACACTTTTTGTCTGCCTTGTATTTACAATTCCAGAAAATGAGAAAGGTCAATGTAGTCGTGTACAAAATTTGGTATTCCGGTTTTCCACTTATGACGCGTTATAAAGGTTTCATGAATCCCTAAAACAAAGTGATGTTGATTGGATGTGCATCAGGTTTCATTTAGATGGTTATCTAATGAGTTATAATTATAATTTAATTGCATGCTAATATACCCATGCACTTGTTCAACTCATTCACTAGTAAATGCAACAAAGTTAATATATGTTTACTGCAATGTAAAGTACAAAGTACAAACAATGGATGATTATCACATTAAAGATTTTTTGTTGATTTAATGATTTTTTTCTGAAATTTGGCTACCTAAATTTTCAGGAAGAAAATCGCAATTCCGGAAATTTAATTGCGCCTGGAATACATAGAACTTTTTCTCTTTTGTTAAATAAATACTTTTTACAAATTACGAATGGGATATAATGATGAAAAAATCATTTCCTCTTGCGGTGTAGACCTATCTTAATGGTTCTCATGTGACCGACCATTACCGTAATTACCTTTTGATAGTTATCATCTTTGGTTGTGGTAGTCGCAAAAATCGCCAAAATGAAATGTAGCATGAAAATTCACATTCTCTACAAATGCATACAAAGTTGCAAAAAGTAATTGAACCACCTAGTGAACCAAGAGATGATTGAATTGATGAGATAAGAGTAGACAATGAACATTTATCTTTCAAGCTGAAAGTGTTTTCAGCAAACAGTTACTAGATGGCCTGTTCACAACGTTTGCTTTTACAGGCTACACACTACCAGATCAACACAAACCATGATCATGAACCATGTATTGTTATGTTATTTAAATTAATTGTCCTGCACGTTAAACTCATGTTGTGATATTGGCTATAATAATCATCACTGGTCATGAAATGTCCACATGAGCTCAGTTTGGGTTTTTACTCATTGCGTGCACAATGAAAATGGAAGTTGAGTTATCCAGGTGCCAATTTATACAATAGATTAAAATTTCAAACTGACGTATCATTTTCAGGTCAAAGTTCAATATAAAAATGCAAACTGTCATATCAGAACAGCTACATGCTAGTGTATGTATTTAAATAAGCCAATGGAAAATTTCCTTCTAGGATACTTGTAAAAATACTATCTACAATGATAATTGGCCTTTATTATGAAATACAACCTATCTAAATGACGACAAAATATTGATTTTTACTTTATGCACGTTCTCAGTTCCTGGTCATTCACATACTATTCATGTAAGTAAATAATGCTAGCAATCAATCAATTAGCGCTGAATGCCAAAATAGATTAAATACTAACCCACGACAATGCGAAAGTAAGTAGTACAGTGGCTGTACATACCTAAAACTTGGTATGTTTTCAAAATGACCGTTGTCGCTGGACGTAAAAGAATTCCTCGTTTTGCCTAGAAAGCGAAAATAAATATAACAAACAACAGTAAAAACTTTATGCTTTGTTTGGTACTCAATGCGCTGTCAAAATGCTTTCAATAAAAACAAGTAATTTATCTTGATTTCCCACAAAATACTCCGCTGCATTGGACTCGTAAAGGCGCAATTAACACCGTCACTGGTGTAAAATTCTTATTCATTATCCTTCCTAAATACTACGCAGTCGTGTCATTGGATTCTTCTGTTTAATAATACATAATATGTAATAACTTTCACTTCATGCATGATCCGAAAAATATATGGATTGAACGAGGAAGGATATTTAGGCTTTTAGGCTTATATTTAATTTCAGTTCCTTAATCCGTAACCTCATTCATATAATTTAACTCTGTCAATAAAATTGACATTTTTTATTTTAAAATTCGCAAGTGTACAAAGCATCCTCAAGGGGTTTGCAAATGTGCGTCTCTGTAATTTTAAAATGTTCCAAGTTTTGACTTTTCAGCAAGGTCATATGCAAGTCATAATAAAGTCGAAAAACAGTTTATTGTTGTATTGCGCTTTGCACTTCACACTTTACATCCTTCAACAACTCAAATTTTTGGCTTTGTCCAAGCCAAAGATTTTAGTATATAAATATAACTAACCTATGTTGGCTATTTCTTAAATAATAAGCATGCATAGGTAATTATTTATTTATGGAAAATATTGTGCGACTTGGTTATTACCGTCCCGTTACCTAAACTCTTTTGATTCTGTGCCAAAAAGAAAACCTTAAGATTGCAAAACTGTCCGTGAAAATCCTTCGCCTTCATGAGAAATTGAAAACTTTGCAAGTCTCAAGTTGTGCAGTCATTTACCACACTTTTTGGCTTTCGTTCGAGATGAAAGCAGAATGCTATCGTTTTTATTTACATGTCATGCGGTGCAGGCAGACAAGCTATTTTTGGAGGGTTCAGAAAGTGTACCTCCGTCGTACGATTGTTTTACGTCAAGTGAGCAAAGTTCACTCCAAGAAAGCTACAACATTGGGCGATGAGTTGGGTGTGTGTCTATTGCGAATCAAGTTGTCTCTTCGTTCTGGCTTTTGGCTCGAGAAAATTGCGAATATTGTCGCGACGGAAGCTATGACGAAATCAAGAAATACCACATAACTTTCCGTTTCACATCCTTGCATCTTGCGTTCCATTTCGTAAATAAACATACCAAAGTTAATTTAATAAACAATATGCAAAGAATATCATATTTTGAAATGTGACAATTTACGACGCAGCATAATACCTTGGTAGTGCCAATTGGCAACTGTATCTTATATACCACAATTTACGGTTAATTTGAACTGTGTTATAAGATGCAAATAAACAATTAGGTAAACTGTGCAAAGTTCAAATTATTCACCGAGAATTGTGACGTCGAAGAAAATGTGCTCCGAAAATACCATCATCATTGAAACATTGCCCAATTTCTTCCCATTCAATTCATTTTTTCAGATTTCAGAGATAGCCAGCCCGGCGCGTTATGATTTTTACAAAGTATTTACACATTAGGAAATTCATCTACTTCATGGATATTTTGTAGTTTTAGACAGAAATAATTTTCTGCCACACCAAGCGATTGAATTGACTTACCAAGTCTTTTAATGATGTTAAGGTCATTTATTTGATCGTAAAGACAAAAGCTGCAATTTAATAACTATAGTCTGGAATCAGCAACAATAACCATTATGAAATGAGTCTGATAAAAGGTAATGCATGAGAAGCAAATAACTTCCATTTTGCCCTNAATGATGTTAAGGTCATTTATTTGATCGTAAAGACAAAAGCTGCAATTTAATAACTATAGTCTGGAATCAGCAACAATAACCATTATGAAATGAGTCTGATAAAAGGTAATGCATGAGAAGCAAATAACTTCCATTTTGCCCTCCAACTGCATCTCGCTTATGCGGTCAGCCAATGTATGAAATACATGTTTGTTGAGAATGTTTGGAAAATAAATTAGCGCAGCATTATTTGCTGTGTGAAAGTGAGACCTATAATAGTTATACATTTACCGACGTTTTTTACCAAGTAAGAAATCTATAGTAGGATCTGTTGTTGGCATAAGATAAAATGGCATTGCTGATTCCGGATGGAAATTGACACAAACTTCACTATGGAGTGAGTGGTTGAATATTGATTATACATAATGGACGATGACCACAATAAAAACCATAATAATGAGATAAACGTAACATAAAAGACTTAAGATGAATAAAGAACCTTAACACAAAAGGATAGACTATTGTTTGACTAGGTATATAACTAAGCTAAGTAAAACTTTTTTCAAAAAGGAAAAGCGTTTTGCTTACAGTACTAAAATGCACCATAGATAACCAGATAGTTTTGAACTAGTGTCGCCTTTAATGTAAACTAATTGAATGCAATTATTTGAACATGATATTGTTAATAAAAAATGAATGAAACATATACGATCATTATTTTTGGAATGGCAAGCTATTAGCCCTCGAATTAAGGGTTACGTCTGGTCGAAGTATGGAAAACTTCTACATACTTTTATATTAGTTGTACTTGAGGGTCGGGTTTTTGGAACCGGAATTCGTGCGGAGTCACCTCGTCGATAAATGGTCTACATCTGCAATATTATGACATGATATACCATAATTAATATTTGAAACCGTACAAAACGACAGAGCTACCTAGTCGCTCACAGCGGGTTTATACAAACATGCAATGCTTATTGAGCTAAAAGTAAACTAGCAGTAACGAACATTTTTTGTTGTGTTTCTTTCTTCTGCATGTTTGTAATAGGTACCAAAATGATATAAGAATAGGTGATGATGATTATTTGGCATGCACTCGTCATTTAAAAAATTGCTTTTATTGACGCATTACTAACAGAAAACAGGAGCTGCCATTATATTGTGCAAGCATTTGGTTTCCTAAGACAAGGAAGAAGTATGATTATTAATACATTTTGCAAAATTCCATTATCTCCATAAAATTATACATGCTAAGATGAGAAAATATCATTTTTCAGGCGTGTCCTGTCAGATAAATGGAACGTTATATATTACTCTACAGCCTAAGACATTAACGTGTAACAAAACAGTTTTTTTAGTGAAGTGCAACATACGTTTCATAAACTCGGGTAAATAATTTTTTTTAGAAAAGTTCAAACGATTGTTTCCTTGCACGTTTTCTGTGTAAAATAAAACAAAATTTTCAACATGACGATCAAAAGAGCGTCAGCTTCGGCAAATTTTAGCCGACATTTTTACCCAGACTATACGGATATACTGGGAAATTTGGATAAGTGCCGGAGAAAGCGAGTCGTTTCTACATCAAAGGTACTAATTTTTAAATGGCCATTTAGCACCTAAGCTAAGCACTGTTTTCTAATTCTAATTTAGAAGCTGAAATTGTATATTACATGCAACCTTCCCTATCTTCTATGCGATCACGATCAGTGTGTTTACTGCAATGGTAATTTCTGCTGTTTTCGATTAAACTTAAACGATTGCGATATGTTTATAATTTCACATTCACAGTAGCAAAAAGTAAACATTTTATAGCCAACGATTCCCATAATCCGAGAGTTTCCTACATTGCGCACCACTCCAATTCTCCAATCATGCTATAATAGACAGCTAACTGTCCCTATTAGTATAAGTTTATATGTACTTAAATAACCTGTGAAATGTAAAGTTATTGCTCTCCGATAACGTCAATATACATACAATCTACGTCTTTCAATCCCATTAATACAATTTGTATTTTCCAGAAGTATAAAAAATCGACACGCAGACAAAGAAGCACTATATTATGTGTTTATAATCAGCTTAACGCTACGATATTTACATAGCATGAAAGACACAATTGCAACCTCGCTGCTTTATTTATATTTAGTTATACATTTTCAAATATTTTGTGACTTCATTCGCTTTCTTGACTTGAAGCCTCTTTCTCTCATTGCATTTCATAGCTGGTGTTGTCTGATACATATGAATATGACAAATATACAAGAAATGCTTCACCAAACCGAAATGCATAGTATAGAGAGAAGAAACCAATAGCTTAAATTATGGTTTACTCCACCGGAGTTGTAAAAAATGAAAAATGAAGGTTTCAAAGTCCCTGTAGGTGTGGCTAAAGGTGAAAGATATAACATGTATTATATGTGCCATTATGTCAGTCAAGTGATAATAAAAAACTCAAGCATTTGAATTTACTAACGCTAGTTTCTTTGGATTTGGGCATAATATTATACATTTGCAGCATGAATTGCTTTTAGCTATTTGGTTTAGAGAGTATTGAATCAATTATCATATATTGTCATATTTTTGTACTTTTTTGGAGAAATGGTGACAGGTAAAGATATCGAGTGGAAGCCTATGTTTATATAATACTTGAAGCTAGTCCACTTTCACCAGAAGTCTCAAGGCATGTCATATCTACCTGTGCTAAGCTACCTATCTGTAGTGTACTTTCATGAATAATTAAAAATTCTCGTCAGACAA
>JAHZMV010000307.1:0-51714 GCA_027743765.1 Coecobrya sp. COE2
TATTATTATTATCCAACAAAACCTCAACCCTACAATAATACCATCTACACGATGATTAAAGCAGACCAAATTGTTCACCGAAAAGTAGCATATTTCATAATGAAAATGTTTTTCTCTGATAAGAGACTCGACTCCCTGCGGTAGCCATTGTCACACTCATGCACACTCTACGCATCAATAATACTATTTACCCT
Source organism: Coecobrya sp. COE2 (assembly GCA_027743765.1). NCBI lineage: Eukaryota > Metazoa > Arthropoda > Collembola > Entomobryomorpha > Entomobryidae > Coecobrya > Coecobrya sp. COE2. The sequence continues at coordinate 195 of JAHZMV010000307.1, forward strand.
TTTCCTTTTTTGTCTCATCTGTAATTCTATATATCGCTTGTTATATCGTACCATTTTTGCTAGGGGACAAACTTTACCTTCAACAAAATGCTACCTACCAATGTCATGCAGATAATACCGACATAAAATATTATATAAGAAGTCATCTGTTCTATTTAGCACTGCTGTGAACACATTATACCATTTGAAGCGTTATCTGATCAATACTTTTTGAATTACTCACACAACAACACAGCAAGGGAACAATGAAACCATCTTTAATCCCTTCCCTCAAAGATTTATATTCCCAGTCTGCTGAGTGTATTGTATCACCGAGAATTAACTCCTCTTAACATGGCAAATCCAAAAGTAAGCATGTATTTTGCGTCATATGTGGTTTCACTGATATTTTTGTTGAGAAGAAGGTTACTCTTGCATTCATTCACAATGTGAATTTCACATCACAACAGCAACAAAATCCTGCTGCTTCTGTCCGTGCGGAATAATATCCCATCTCTATACTTTTCCTCTATCTGACTCAGTACAAATATGGCAGAGAGGGATCTGTGTATGCTGACGGTGCATATTACAATTATTAGCAAAGTTTTATATGATTTGTTCCGTCATCCTTCACACGTAATGCGTATAAAGTACAAAAGCGTTTAATAGTGTACATATCACATAACGTGAACTCTACTCACTATACCTATAAATACGTCATATAATTTGAGTTTGTTGTGAAAAGCGAATAACAAGAAAAGTATAACTGCTCTTAGCTAGCTGAGGGTAAAAGAAGATGGATATTATTAGGGAGACAAATATAATAAGATGAGAATTATAATAATGAATACAAAGGGCTTATTCCAGTCACGCTTCGTTTCGCTTCATGGACCATGGACGAAAATTATCTGGCATATCCAGCCTCCTCTCATATTCTCCTTCTCGCACATTTATTTCCCTTCTTCTTTTGTCAGCAGAAGCTTTAGAAAAGAGGCGTAATAAAGTAAGTAGGTAGCTAGGGTACACGTATAGGGCATACGTGAGGGATATGAAGAGGACAAAATAATAATCACCATCTTTGACTGAATGACTCGGTATTTCTTCCGACACGCATGCATGCTTTCTTATTTCCTTCAAGTGAGAGATATTATGCATGTATGCAATAGCCTCTTATATATTCTGTTTTAGTAAAAATGTGAAGGGGAGCTCAGAAAGGAATTTACACCTTGAAAGGAATCCGTAGCAGAACACGCCACCGGAGAATATGTCTCGGCATAATAATGCTATTATGATCTCATCCTATAAATCATTTTTCATGAGCAGAGAACCGAAAGCGTTAAATACATGCTTATGAAAAAGGGGCAAACTATGATTGAATTTCTGGAGCGCAAAAATATTTTTGTTACCTGCTTCACTTACTTTTCATTTAAGCTTGCTATATTTATTATTTTGTTTACTTTTTGCCATCAAGTCGACAACTTACCAACAAAAAACTTTTTAAGAATGTTACTAGAACGGAAGTGGATTCTTAGTCAAGTTGGTAGGTACACAATATGTCCAGAATGCTTCGCCAAGTAAACATAAACACGCTTCTTTAAGCATCAACAATAATTACTATTATCCTTCGGCATCTTATGTAAGCCGCTCTCTTTCTCTTTTTCTGTATCATCAGAAAACTTATTCAAACTTGTTTATTATTCTTATTGCTGCTCACAGTAGCAAGTAAGCAAGCAAAAGGGTGAGTTAGTTTAAGATAAAATTAAATTGAATAGAAAGAAGAGCAAAGTAAGCAGAACAACTTTCAAAGAAGATGAGCCAGACCGGAGATGAGATTAGATAATAATATAATCAAGAAAAGAAAAGGGGAACCATTTTGGTCGCTTCGCACCACACACCACAACAAGCAGTACCAAAAATGATCATCATCATGATCATCTCAACACAACAAGTACTTATTGTTATTATTACTACCAAAGCTTTAAAACTGTGATAGCAGAGGTAAACGCTGGAAGTGGTAATAAATGTTAATGAGCGTTTCCTTTTTCTTATATCCTTATCATTTTATATACGGAATACACATACTCTAAAGGGGCTCTTCCTTTTCGTAAACTGTTCTGTTTACACCGACATGCACAACGCAAGCTTGGTTAAATTAATTTCTCTTCTTCGCTTATGTTTTGTTAGTCTGGTGAAATGCCTATTTTTTGTGAAGAGACATCATGACTATGTTACACGTACAGAACAGACCATTTGAAGAAAGGCAAGGGGATGTAATCAAGATATGTGTACATTAAAAAGTTTAAAATTGTTTATTCATGGCCTGGAGTACTCATTTTCTTCAAGTAATTTTGAAACGTTTCGTTGAATTATTTATACACGCTGGTATAATCTTCTTTTGTACATACGAATTCAATCGTTAACGCCTACTCTTAAATTTATTATGATGATATGTTAAACCTGCAGTTATTATTACAACAGCGGGGAACAAAAAAAAGATATACTGGTGGTCAGCTTGCCTGTTCCCTCGCCAGTTGCCACTACCATTCTATATTGTCGTTACAAATTACAAACAAAAAAGTGGCTGAGGTGATTTGTAATTTTTAAGTATCTTATGCACTTAATGTGCTTTCGTAAATAAAAGCTATAATCAAAATTTTGACAGGTGAGGATGTTAAGGAAGGAACAACAAGCGACGCACAGACGGTAGATATGTTTTTGAAGTACTACTGGAATGCATGTGAATACAGAGAGGATGAACTGGTACAGTGATAATTACAAAGTTTAGTCACGTAAGGACGAGAAATTAATTGTTTTTGAATGATGAGTATTTTTATTGCAAAGAAAACAGCAATCCAATCCAGTGTTCATAAGAGCCCTCAAGTGGAACATGGAGACGACCGGTAGTACGGACTCCTTCGTAATAATCATGATAATATATAATGTGCTCATAAATACTACTGGTCACTGCTGTCAGAAGAATATAACATATAATGTGGGTACATACGAAGAATGAAAAGTTACACTTTAGCTGACCACACATTTTACAAATTAGGTAAGTACAAGTGTAAAGCGGTTTGGCTGGTAACTAGCAATTGGAAAGAAAAAAATACATAAATGAGCTGGAGCAAGGAAAGTGCAGAAGTCTGTCATTGCATGTTTTCCTTGTCACATAAAAAAGCAATTAAAAAAGGTGCAAACCATCTCTACAAATAAGCATTTTCAATGCATACTAATGATAATGATAAATTAAATACATGCATGAAAAGCCCTCGAAGAAATATACAATTTTAAATGGATTCATCTCTTACCCCAATGATAGCGTTTAGCTCGGTCATCGTCACCTGCTTGGCTCTCTCCACGGCTGTAGCCACTTGTTGCTGGTGCTAATGAAAACAATAAATATGCTAATTAACTCGAAACTCAACACCTCCTCCTCCTTTTCATTTACTTCCTTCACACATCTTATCCATTTATCCATTTGCCTAAATACTCATCGAGATAGGTGAAGAATTAAATGGAGATTCGTCAGACAGCTAGAATTATTACTATCGCATCCTGTTAGCAGTAACAAAACAAGCCATATGAAAACTCTCGCTTCACTTACCTCTTGTGAAAGGAAGGGTAGAATTTGTGCGATAATTGCATTAAGTCGTTTAGAAATCTCCGTCTGGAAAATAAACAAGAAAAAAGAATAATGGTTAATTATCAATTATTTATCAGTTTCGTAACTATTCCATCTCTTTCTACAAAGAAATAAAGTGATTCCGAAAGTTTCTCATAAAAGCTGTATATATAAATAAATGGGCTTAGGATAACAGCTTTCATTGCCATCATTAAAAAAAGGAAAGTTTTCCATTCTTGTTAGATTTCACAATGTAATAATAACTATAATCATTAGTGGAATTTTAAAAGAGTAGTATAGTGTTTTACGTAAACAATAGATCGTTTTATTACTTCAGTCAGCATCCTTTTTTTCTGTGGAATTTGAGTCAACTAAGTAAGAAAAATAATTCCGAAAAGCCCTTCTTTTCTTCTTTACTTTTCTTTAGGTGAAGATGTAATCTTTGAGAAAGAAACGCGGATAGAATTCGAAGCAAGTAATCTTGAAAGGCAAATGAGGAGACGACGAAATGCTAGAACGAGATTAATTTTAAAGGTTTTTTTCTTCTTCTCTACTTCGACTCATTCGTGCACAATATTAGCATTTAACATTAAGGGATTGACGAAGCCGATGACGAAAGGAAAAAAACCCTGTACTTTTGTGTCCTGGCTTGTTCAGATATAAAACTTACTACGCCCACTTTTACTTGACTTGTGAAAAGAATGTATTTGCATTTTGGATAAGGGGGAAATAAAAACTTTTTTCTCGCTCTCCTTCTTCTTTCCGTTCAATAAAAAATGTTGAGAGTAGTAGTCGCAGTGAGTGAGATGGAGTGATCTGTAGATGACACAAGACGAATGGCTTTATGCTAAAAGAAGCGAAAGAGCCAGTAAGGAGATGAATGAGTTTCTAAAGAGGCTTCCCCAAATCCGCTTTGTATGAAATGGAAAGGAAAGACTCAATCTGTTCTTTATGGGATCTCCATCTCTTCTACTAAATACATACTACTACATTATAATAGTTATATGTACCATACTTTTTATATACTTAAAGATTTTCCTCCCCGCTTTTATTTCTCTCTCTTTCTCTCTGTTTCTCCTCCTTTCTCATCTTCTTTTCTCTGTCTTGTTCCTTCTCACACACTCTCTCGTTTCTTAAGCTTCCTGATAAGACTCGCATCGAAAATAAAAGACGGGAAAAGGAATAAGAACTACATCCATATAATATGTACATATTATAGTAGAAAAAACGAAGAAAAAACTTTTGTCGCCTTTTCGGATTGACTTGAACAAACTCTGAATACTGCTCAGCTCTAAAACCAGCATATTTACTTATTATGTATATACATAATATGATGATGATGATGACGATGATGATGACTCTGTATACATAGTGGCATATAAGAAAGGCAAGGAAGCATAAACGAGTTCCCTTTCTCTCTCTGGAGCGCTCGTGTGTAAGTGAAAAATAAAAAAGGGAACAAGAGCACTATATAAATATACAGATTATACTTTGTAGAGTGGAAAGAGCACTGTTAAGGAAAAGATGTAATAATAAAGTACCAACGGGCCTTGTTGTAACATGTAACATTTCACCAGAAAAACTACCTTTATTCATGTATAAATATACTGACGTGGGGTTATATAGTGTAATATGTATTCTCCAATCTTGTCTTTAATTTTTCCCCTTTTTGCTCTTCATACATGAGAGTTTTGTACTCAAGATGCTATTATAAGTATCTACTTTCTTTTCATTCCCTGCGAGAATACTTGAAATAAGAAATAAACTCGTCGTCGTCTTAGGAAGAAAAGAGCAGAGTTACAGAGAGCGAGAGAGAAAGCAACATATACTACTTTTTCCTTTTATAGCGAGTTGTATACCTATAAGGCAAAAAGACTACTCGTCTTCTCTGCTACATTAAATGAAAAAGCTGCTATATTACGACCGACCGACTATGAGTGTGTATACCAAGTGAAAAGCTACTTGCTCATAAAACTTTCACCATTTCCCAACATTCCCATTTACACGCTACACTTGACTTAAGAATCTGACAGCTAGCCAAGTCAACCAGTAGTAGAGTATGGTATAGAGTGGAGTAGTTGTCGTCGTTTTTCCTGGCCCAGTATAGTATTTTCTCTCTCGGCGAGAGGATAAAAAAGTTGAAGCTTTGCGGTATAACTTATACACTATACTGACTGCGTGGAAATAAGTACATACTGCTATATTGAATAGGCGAAGACTATACTATGCTACAACGACGACCATCCACTTACTTTGCTCCAACTTTTTGACCCTGTCTGATTTGATTCATGGATTATGGTTGAATCCCCATTCTCCGTTTCCTAATTCTAATTTAGTTAGCTAAGCTTTCCAAACATGCACGCTGTGGATGCAGTGTTGTGTGTGTGCACACACAATGAAAAGAATGGAAGGGAAGATGGCGAGCAAGGAGGTTTTCCAAGAATTATTTTCTCTTGTGATTCTTTGGCTTCCATCCCAGTCTTGGTCCTCTCTCTGCCTCTCTAATATACACACAATCACGCACTTGGTATATTTATATGATGAAGCTACTTGTTTGCTAAGCTCACCACGTCATGTGAACAAGCACATAATAATATACACGGAGCAAGAGAGAGAGAGAGAGAGAGAGAGAGAGAGAGAGAAAGCAGAGGTTCGCCTTTTAACTATTCTCAACAGTTTTCTAAAGAACACCACAAGAGACGGACGGAAGGATATACATTCGTGGAAAGAAAGCTGAGAAAGTAGCGTGGTGTGCGGTGGCCGCGGTCGTGTGAGGAGAAAGGCCTTCTTCTGCACAGAGAGAAAAAACCACTGTCTATTCTTCACTTCACGTGCATATAGTGGATTGCACAATAAGAAGATAAAGTACTCGGCATCTTTATATTATCAATCCATTCTATTCTGCTATGAGTATAATATACATGTCTTGTTGCGTGTAACTTTCCACATCAAAACCCTCCTCCTTCTACCTTCATACTTTACTTGCAAACCACAAGCTCCTAACTTCCAATATAATGCTTTGGGTATGTATGTACGTACGTACAAAGGTTGGATTACAATAGGGATCTGCCCATGTATGATTATATATCTTTGGAACTATTCAAATAAGTAGAAAAAGGATCGGTTAGCCTATTATAAATAAGAATCCCGCTCAAGTGAGATGATAATATTATATGCAAAAAGTCTCACACTTTGCTTCACTCGATCTTTTCCCACTGTCAAGTTACAAAACCACAAGCAACTGAGAAGCAAATAATAAAAAGAACCAGAAGAACCAAGTCAGGAGTAGCGGTGCGCGCTCACGTTCACCCACAGTCAAGGAACTTCCCTTTTCTCGTCATTTCCATTGTGTTTTTTTCTTCTCTTTATTTTCATAATAAGAGTATAAATACCAGATTAAAATCTTCCATCTAATAGGAATATTAGAGACACTAACCCATATATAAATACTGACTGCCACCACTACTAGCAACCCACCCACATCACAACCCGCCACCACTATTCTTCAGAGGGAGGGAGAACAAGTGAACATGTGAGAAGTTGGCAGGGAGAAAGAAAATTTTACATATATTAGATTTTAGATGAGCTTGTTGTACAACTCCAGGATTCCAGCAGACAGAAAGGAGTGTGCACCACTTGCTTGAAACCCATGACGAAACCGCACCTCGATGAAAATATTTCAAGCCGCTGACCTCGGCTTTCTTAACCACAATGAGCAATGAAGGGAATAAAGTTTTTACCCATATCATTACTACACGTAGCACATACTATAATGATAATGAAAGCTTGCATTGGTTTCAACAAGGAGCTTCTTTTCTTTCTTTTCGACAGGAGGAGGAGGGACTTGATGACATGGCGTCTTAAGTCTGCTTTACAAAATTAGCATAAAACCAAGCTCACAAGTATTTTGTTTCACTTAATAGTATCCAGTTTCTTTTGGACTTGTGGGGGGAAACTTTCTAACCCGATGGTTTTCTTCTTGTTGCAAGAGAAATTTAATAAGATTTACTACATAGTTCGAATTTCATTTTTGCATCATTATCATCGCAAAATGAAATTAGCTGAATTAATGGCAAATGCACAAAATACACAAGAAAGTGATTACGTCAACACAGAAAGTTTAGCTGAAGGTGTTTATCAGTTATTAGATAAAAACAACTTACAAATTTGGGTTGGGCCAGACATGAGATATTTTTCTAAGATTACCAGATGAATGCATATCTTAATCCTGTACTTATGGATGCGTATTTATATGTATAAACTAAAAGAAAGCATACTCGACTTATGTTTACCACATGGATTGTCAAAGGGGAATTGGTTTTAAAAATCTATTTCAATTTCATTTCGTGTATATGCATCGATATTCCATCATCTACCATGGCAGAGATAAAAAGAATGTTCGACCTCGTGAAGATATTCTAGCATTTCTTCACAGAAACTATATCACAAGAGAAGCATATTTATTTGCAAATCCCTCAGAAATGCTTATTGATATATGTATGTAATATACGTTGGTACAAGAGCACAAACAGATTTTTACAGACAAAGTAACTTTTTATTCCCTGAAGAAATGCGATTTCCGGATTCCGATGAACGTGTCTTTTTCCATCCATTTCATGTTTACAAAACTAAAATATATTATTGAACGATGAAAACGAACTATATATTATTCTCCTACACATACATGGGTCGTATATAGACCTTTATAAACCCTACAGACAACAAGCATATACATCCTGCTTTGGTTTAAGCCAACTGATTCCCCTCACCATCCTTCGCTTTCATTCCAACTGATTCTCAAATACATTGAACATGTTCATTCAGCAAAATAGAGCGATACGTTACCCAGCGGGGTTTTCTTATATGAAACTTGTAAAGTAAGTGTATTTAAGTAGACTGGGTTTTCTCTCTCGAAATAGCAAGTTCTTGTGAGGGTTTACTGTACCACACAGCCGCTAATATCTTCACATCCAATCCTTGTTGGTTGATATGCTCTTATGTAACGTGCGGCTGATTTCAGATAAGTGAAGGGTACTGCACATATATGAGTAAGCCAAGTGATAAAAGTATAGCTAGCTCAAGTCTCTGTACAAATGGATATATTTACACCACCTTTGGCTCTTCTACTTCTAGCTGATGCATTTGGCTGTCAAAGATTCCTTTCCATAACATGGATTTCAATCGGTTGGAAAAATCCTTAAGAAAATACTCTCTGACAGGACAAGCAACGAATGAATTCGGGGTTTCCCTCCTTGCCTTTTATCTATCCACCCACACATCCGCACACTATTTATTTACGCATCCAGCACTCTTTCCCGGGAATACACTTCAGAGGATAAAACGAAAAAAGATTGCTATCTCTGGCCGTTGTCATTATCTTTATCGTCATTATTCTAATAGGAATGTAATATAGCAACTGTATTATGTATGTACAATATTGTAATATGTCTCTATTTCCTTTGCACTTTCACTCAAGCTGTGAGTCAAGAAGTAGATTTATTCACGGGACTACTCACTTTTTAAGTAGTCTGAGTACTCGTGCGAGATCAATCATTATTATATCTCTGAGAAAATCATTTTCGTTAAAACTAAATATTGCATGCGACGATACACAATGCAAATTGCGCTTATAAAAGTGGAAAAAATGTATATATTTAGTATCAGGATAATATGTAAAGTATGTCTTATCGATCCGAAACTGATGTTAGTTCACGCAATAGTGTTTCAGTTCTCTTAAGTGAAAATATCGTTCCAGGAAACAACTGTTTCTTTCATATATTACGCCTGCTACAGTTTTTCTACCACTTTTCAGTTAAAATCGAGTGCTTTATACATGAATAAGAGGAAGACGAGTTATTTTTTCTTTAAAAATAGTAAGCAAGACGAAACTTAAAGAAACGAATAAATATAACATTGATGCATGCATCATCATACAAGACGACGGAGAAGAAGAAGAGAAGTACAAATACATTCACAACTTTGTTCCTTGAGGCTGTCAACTAGGCGGGTTTTGTGTGACTTGAGTAAATATTTGCTTAGTTCACTAGTGGAAAAAGCAGGCAATATGTTTGGATGTATTTGCCAAGCAAACAAAGATTCCCTTTTTCAACTTCCTTCAACTTAGCAGCACAAGTAACAGCAGCAGTAGACTCTTCTCTCGCTTCCAGTCTTTGCATCTTATCTTCTGAGTATTCTTTTCTATTTCTTTTCTTTACTTTTTATGTGTATTTGGTTTGTGTACTTTGTTCGAAACGTTATATAAATTATATGATCTGTGTAATCATATACCTACATATTGTGTATATAAAAGAAGGAATATACCTGCACGTTTTATAATAGTATGTCTGTCGTTTACTTTTGCTTACTCAAGTTTTTATCTTGCTTTCCTGCTCCTTTCCCTTTTTTATTTTCCTGTCATCGTTCCTCCTTACTTTGCATGCCTGGAAGAATTATTTTTTCTTGTAATATTATCATCATGACTGTGTACACAACAACGGTACAACAGAGCGCTGTTGCTGCACTTTACCAACCAGAGGCTACAAATAACAACGGAAGTGAAGGAGAAGTTTGTGTAAAATTTTGTATTGTGTGTGCATCTCTGCCGTAGTTGTAGTGTGAACGGGCTGAGTAACTTTTATTATGATAGCCAAATGAAAATAGATGTTTTTGTGTGCACACCACACAGAACGCGGAAAGTGAGAGATGCAGGGAAAAAAAGAAAACAAAAGACTATAGAATTCACCAGATACCGAATCCCGATTGCGCTGGTTTTTTTAAAGAACCCAAACAAGGCAACTGGGAACTAAAATTTAAGAGTTTCTATTAAAATAAAACACATTTGGCAGTCAATTACGGTAGTCTATTTTTCGAAGAATAGATGGTGTTGCCGACAAAAATGGACGTGATGATGTAAACAGTAAACATAGTATATGCTTGGAAAGATTTTTTTATCGTTTTATTTCAAGGCAAAGGATGCTTCATTAGCATATAAACTCATTTCAAATGGTTTGTACACAATGCATTTTGGTGTAAAAAAATAAATTGCTTTTAAAAGCTCTACTTAAAAAATAATTGTAATTGTCAAGTCATTTATAATAGAGAACAATGGGACACTGTAAAATTGTCAAATTCTCCACATAATTAAAAGTAATTGCTGTGCTACTGGAGAAAATTCCCATAAAAATGGGATTGTGTTTTGTTAGGGATCGGTGTATGTAGCGTTGTAAGACAATGTATAATTTGAAGAATGATTACGAATATTATTACGCAAGACTACCTGCAGCAAAGTTTCTTTTGAAAATTTCCGCCTGAGAATTTTATTTGTATCAACATCCTACTCTAACCACAATCATTACAACATTTTAACCAAACAAAATGTCATCCTTTAGTCGGAAAGTATTTAGCATTCCGACAACCGCAGTTATCTTCTTTTAAACGATGTATAAAAGCGAGTTTGAGCATGCAGTATGAATGCACACTCGTTACTCGTAATTTAAATACCTACCAAAATCAATATAAAAACTTGTTGTGTAGTATTACCATATATGTAAAGAGATAATAGCCATATTAACGTATATAAAGTAATAAAGTAAAGGATAAAAAGTGCCGACATAGCCTCCTCAATTGTTATTATTACTACTAGTTTTATACTTGCTTACTTTTACGAGAGTAAAAAATATTTTATCGTGCAGCAAAACTTTTTAACTACTTGCCCATCCATCCTTTATTATTTTCATGCTTCATTGAATGAACAGTATCTCGTCGTCGTTATGAATGGTACTTGTGAATATATTAGATCTGAGAAGTAAACTACAAGAAAATTGAGTGAAGACGGTTGATGATGGAAGGGAAAGAGGAGGCAAGAACAAGAAACGCAATGGAGCAAGCAGTGCACACACACGGAGTAAGTGTGTGTCTAGTAATAAAACATAATTATACTTCAGAAACTGGTGGGCACATTAAAAGCGACTTATAAATACGAGCTCCTAACGTTACACGCCGGTTTTGGTAAGCTTTTATAATGAAAGATTTATTCCTTCTCCATTACCTACAATATATAGTGCATATAATACGCTTGTTATAATCAGGTCATCGTCATCATCATTATCATCGGTAGAGAAGTAAAAGGAGTGTGTATATATGTATAATATGTAGTTACTAGTAAAACAGCAAGGAGTGAACTTAATACATTATTAGTGCCAAGAAAAGAGGAAACAAGAAGGTTGGATGGCAATAGACATAATCCTTTTAAGAGCATTTACGCGGGACTCCCTGTGAGACAATCAAATATCTCTATGATCTAATTACTCTCTAAGCTTGTTATAAATGGCGAACAAAAGAGCTCTCTCTTGTTTTCCCCTCTTGCCTTCATCTCTTCTTGGCTCGCACACACACAGACTTTATGATCATATTAGTTTGTGTGTGTGTGCGAGCTATAATAATACCATAATACTGTAATATACATATAGTCATCATAATGTGTACAATGTCTCGACCATGATGTTGTCGACACAGGAAAAGTGTCGAGCAAGCAAGCGAAAACGAGCAGAGCACGACCACCAGAGTCCAAGCAGTAATGTGTGGAGAAAAGGATGTAGACAACAGTGGAATATAAGCATAATATATACATGTGAATTATATGATCATTTCTGTGCTGTGAGAACAGCTTACTTTCTTCAGAGGCATCATCAACACCACGCCAGTAGTGAAAGGAGAGATAGAAAAAAGTATAAGTAGGCGCAGTAATGGTGTTATGTTGGTGTCTAGTACTCTTGTCGTTTCTAATCTATTCTTTCATGGCATCCTATAAAAGAAGCCATATGCGCGACGACAATGTTCATATAAAAGTTAGCTGCTGGTTGTTAGTGATAATCATGATGACAATGATAATACCACTAGGGTTATACCACTATACAGGCTATATAAAGGGATGTGGAGTGAAACTGCTACTCACTCATAATGAGTGAAAATAAACCAGTGTGTATAATGAATCTGGTAATAATGATGATGATGATAATGGTGATACTGATGGCGATGTGATGATATAAACTTGGCTAGTGACTCGCACACACACGTACACATGTATAGTGAATAAAACACAAAAGCAGTTGAGGAGAAAGAGGAAGGGAGAAAGGAGATGAGAAGGGCGACGAACAGAAGAGTGAGCGCGGAGGGTATAATGATAATAATAATAATAATAATAATATGAGCATGCAAGCAAGTATCAGGCTTTTAAACTCATTTTCTTCCTCACTTTCCTTTCGCTACAGTGAATCTTTCCTATACACTGAGTACAATAATAACAATGACTATGGTCTTAAACTATTATATTATCCACTTTTTGTTCGGTTTCTATCTACTATATATATTCCTCATTTAACAGAAAAACATAGATATTATTATGCATGTATTTATGTACACGGCTCTCTCTATCCAGTACAAGTGGGAAAGTAAAAAATCCTAAAGCAAGCAGAGTAAGAAATATGCGCCAGGGATGATTTCCAAGAAAATAAATATTTCTCATGTATCGTTGACACACATAATAATTGAGAGAAAGCATAAACACGGTTCGTCTACCTGGATTTGAATGATTTCATTCTGTTTTTCCTTTGCCTTAAGCCGGGACTTTAAATGCCAAAGTTAAGCAAAATATACATGAATTTCTCCGGTCTCGTCTCTTTTGAGCATACATTGGGTTGAAATCAATAGCATCTCTGTACTCAAGATATTTACAAGTGATATCTTAAATGTTCTGGAAAACATAGGCACAGACGGACAGACAGACGTTCCAAGTAATTTCTAGTGTACGTCATTTCATTTTAATAAAAGGACGATATAATGTGTTACTGTTACTGATATGCAGAGCTATATATAGCTTAATAGCAGTATTATTATTATGATGATTATTATTACAAGAACAAGAAAGGAAACTCCTTTCCCTTGCCACTTCTTGCCTAAATCACCCATGGTTGGTGATAAGCCTATTCTTTTTCCCTTCAACATCATGATCACAGCATACTACCGTGCTTTTTGTAACTTCTTGCTTCTCGGTAACTCACGGCAAATTCTATTATATCTGTATTATTATTATTACCCTGCCATAAAAGCCAAGTCAGGACCTGAGGAAAAAAGAGGAGGATGAATATAAAAAATACGTCTCAAGCAGTGAGCAGCTCCGGTAGTAATGATATATCTATACATATATTGTGGACATACATACCTGCGCCTACATAAAGGTCTGTCATTTGTTTGTATGTGCACAAGAATCGTAATGTAGGAGGCAACCAAGTAAACCACCCAAGAGAATGGTGGAATGACGCAGAGCGCGACACGACCAGGTTAGTCTTTAAAAGACTTTCATAATATCATACATACAAGCAAGGCCATAACTTATGTATGCACAGAAGAAAGCATTTTTTTCTGCGGAAGGAGAAAGGGGAAGGAATAGATAAAGTAGTTAGGTATGCTGCCATAAAAACCATGAGTTTTTCCAACGATTGCTCGCTCCTTGTTTTTTCTCTTCTTTTATCGTTCCCCCTCCTCCCACCCTCCACATCATCCTTGCCATCATCATCGTCGTCGTCATTCTTTTTTATATTTACCTCAATCCAAGTGCAAGTGGTATAGGAACATTAGAATAACAACAGGATTTCACTTTCTGCTTCGTATCTCTTCCTTTCTATGCCATGCTACTACACACATTCTTTCCAAATAATACACAGCAGTTACGTTGAAATATATTTTATGCGAGACAAGAGCAAGAAAAAGGGAATTTCCTATGCAAACGGGTGAACTGTACAGGAATCAAGTCTATTTGTACGATGACTCGTCGACCAACCGACTGCGCGACCAGCCGTTTGGATTTTCTTTTCTTTTTTTCACTTCTAGTCATCACGATTATATTTTGGTAAGGACGATGATCATGCTGATGGCGTGATTGTATGTGATTCTCGAAGCGAGAAGGGTTCAATTTTCTACTGCTATTTATGTAATATCTCTATATATATGGTTATCAAATACAAAAGTACATTTCCATTTTGCATGTGTGTGGTATGGTTACTTCTATACAGAGCAGGCAAGTGCCGCATATACAAAAATAGAAAGATCAGACAAAACGAAACATCACATGCATGCACACATTAAACACATAACCTTTCACTTTTTCCACATTTCACATTCTTTTTTATTATTCACAGGCAAACCTTTTCCTACGTTTCTCTCACTCCCTCCCTTTTTTCTTCTGGCTCCATCTTGTCATTTCCCCTTTCTCTACTTTTTATGTGCCGTTTTTTTTCTATTCTTGTCTTTCATGTCATGACTAGGTATTTGGGTGTGTGTGTGCTAAAGCAAATGCAGTATCGTATTAAAGTCGATATTCGTGTCTTTACTTTATTGAATGTAGTCATGCTATTATGCCATCGTGGCCATTATAAGGTACACAACACACGATATTTTTTGTTTTCCTGTTTTCTCTTTATTATGGCGGGTACGTGATCTGATACTAACCGACAGATAAGCTTATTTGTTTTAAATGGAAAGCTTTCACTGTATATCGCCACCATTCTTCTACGTGATGCATCCTTCATCTGGCCATAAACTAGGCTGAAATTCCTCTCCTTTTCATTGGCAATAGTATCACTATCCTCCTGTTTGATATAAATGTTTATACACACAATGCACCATGATTTCAGTGTTTTCACTTGACGGCACTCTCAATGGATTTTCATTGTTTTCTGGGACAAACGGTAAGCTTTTAACCCACCCTTTAGCTTGCACACATGATAATAACTTTCTCTTGTTTCCTTTCATTAATAAACCTGTACTTAAGCAGGAAAGAAAGAGCAAAATCAAAATGCTACATTAAGCACGAAACGCTTGCAGATAAAAGGAGAAAAACTATTTATTAGCAGGTGCATGTACACGCTCTCCACATTTCTATTTTTCTCATGATTGTATCACCAACATTTCGTCCTTGTCGTCATCCGATCCATTCTTTATAATAATCATCATCAACAACAAAAATATATATAAAAAAAGTGTTATAACTGTTCAGCTTGCATCTGGTTTGTTGAGCGTTAGGAAAACGCGATGATATCGTTATAAGTTTTGTGTAAGTATGTGTATACCTCTTAATGCTAGCGAGTACATAATAACAGGAAGAAGTGCATGATGATGATGACGAGGACTATGAGAACTACAAACTGTTATCGTTGCTTGAGTTGTTGTTGATGATGATGGCAGTAGTGGCGATGATGATTTTGAGGACGACGACGTCGGCGGCGGTGATGGTGGTGGCATATTAGCTTTAGGCGCCTTGTGTTTTCTCAAGAATGACGATAATATTTTCTAACTTACTCTCTCATCTCTCCAACCGTCTGTTCCTTTTCCTTGCAATTTCTCGCTTGTTCGCCGAGAGTTGGTTGAGCAAGAGTCAGGGAGCAGGAGAGAGAAAAATGGATGTGTTGTCGTCATCTTATACATACTTCAGCTGTTGTGTATGCTTTTCTACACCGTGGCTGCATTTTGCCAGCATTACTTTTAATGTTTTACTACACTTTGTACTTCTCTGTATATGCTGTGGAGAGAGAGAGAAAAAAAGAGAAAACAAAGTACACGTAACATGGCACATGGCTTCATATTATTTTTTCTTGCTTGTTCGTCCAACGACCGTGTATCACCGCCACCGCCACTCTTATTTCACTTCCATAGTTCTCCTCCGGAAGCAATAAGCACACGCCTCTCCCGTTCCTTTTCTTTTCTTTACATTTCACGAGGACATGAGAACTTTTATATATTCCAGGGCGGAAAAGAAAAACATTGCTTGGAGGATAGACATAAAAATATATTATCATGGATATAATATTATGAAGTGTGTTCTCTCTGTGTAAATGGCGAAGAGAATGAATGTACGATTATTATGTGTTTGCAGACACACAACTTTTTATTTACTTTTCTTTCCCCTTTCTTGACTTTTCGTGATGGTGGTGGGAAAAGAAAAAGTCCATTTAACCATGTACATGTATAATATAAACATAAGGTTAACAGCACTTTTGCTGCTATGTATATATACCTAATAAAAAGGCATGCATGCATAATCATACTACAATCTATCAAAACCATATGTTCCACAAACACACACAAACGGCAAAGCGAGTTAAACATGCATTTTAGCAAAATACAGAACGTAAATCATGATAAAAAAAGTTGTGTACCCATTTAATGTCCAGTAAAATGTAAATTATGTCGTCAGTGTGTTGTTGTTCTTGTTTCTACTACTTTTGAGGCAACCATTGCAACTATAAAGCAGTAGCACCAGCGATTTCTTTTAAAAGAGAAATTGCCTTATTACTATGATCATGATCAGTGCCATGATTGCACACTACCGCCACCATCACCACACTCTGTTTTAGTGTTGTTAACTAAAATATACGGTATATGTTTTAATAATATGGCAGTTGATAATGTGGAAAAATAATGCTAATTCTTCTTTTACCTTTTGTTTTACCACTATAATGAACAAATGCGCACTAGAATATATAGAGTAGAGGCTTTATCATAGGCTCACATCTTTTGTGTTCAAACACTCACTCAATTTTTAGGGTGGGTACACGGTCTTCTAATAAATCATTATAAACTAGGTTTGCGTGTTTAATTACCACTTGTGCCAGCTCAGGGCTCACACATAAAATATAATGTTTGTGTGTTTCTCCGTTTGTTGCTCTCCATGTTCCAGGTTGTTTAAGAATGAAGAAAAGTTAAATGCTAGTTTTAAAAACAGGGGAAAACTGGCAGAGCAGTAAAAGCAGAGTAATGGTGTCGTGCTTTCAACTACTAATTCAACCTGTAAATATTATTCTTTGGTCAAATATGACAACCTCATCATTTTGCATTTACTTTTATTGCTGTGCTTCGCTTATCATTATGTATAATGTAAGCTGCTGTTGCTTTCCAGTGAAAGCTGTTTGTAATAGGCATGCTTCTCACATTTACATATTTTCACCTTTTATGGCCCATAACCTGTTGTAATTTTTAATGGGGTGTAATGAGTACGTGCACTCATAACAAGTTTGTGAGCTTTTTTAAAAGAGATAAAAAAGCGTAATGAATATTTTTTAAATTTTACATAAAGACCCAATTAGGATGTGGTAATTATATCAGTATTTACATTTTAAACCAAAATATTTTTAGCCGTCGTGTGCCTAAATGTAAAGGACAAAATTACTGGTATTTTAAAACGCTTTTTGAAAGAAAGCAGTCGGACAAACAAATTCTTTTCATGGAAGCAGCAAAATTAAATGTGGATGAGAAACATGCTATTTCAAAGAATGGAATGTGCACGTTTGCCCACACTACAATGGATTTTCCCAACGGACAAAGGAAAAAATTGGAGACAACTTTCTCCACTTATTTTTTATTTCCGTTTTTCCTCTCTCCCGCTCTTTCTCTCTCTCTCCAGAGTGCATGCTGACTTCCCATTACAAAAAACTCAAGTTGAAAAGGAACAGAGAGGAAATGGAAAGAAAGAAAACACAATGGCTTTAGCTGCTGTTGTAAAGCATCAACACAAACGAACTCTTAAACCACCCTTTGTATTCATTTCCTTTCTATGTTCATATCTACACAAGAGGACATATAGTAAAAAAAGAAGATGGAAGTGATAGTGGTAGTTTCGTACTACTACTAAAGTCCCGTTTTTATTGCACTTTTCAGCTTCATTGCCCATCTCCTCCAGTAGTCTCAGGTGACTTCTATCACCTTCTTTTTACTACAAGCTGCTATTGTATATATGTTTATACCTACGTCCACAACGCAAATAGCCTTTTTTATAACTCACCATTCAACTACGATACCACTCCTCAACAAACAATAACTTTCTCAGATATGTAATAGTAACACCGGAACTACTAACTCTACTTTATTATTATGGTAGCGCACCGCCAATATAAATACATACCCATTTTACTCTACCTATACAATAGCGAATGTCATTATTATTGCTACAAAAAAGCTAATGGATACACACTTACCTAACAGATATATGTACATATATTCCGCTTTCTCTATATTGGCATTGGTACTTTTAAAAACCTGTCTGTTTTCTTCCGCCATAATAGCCCCCATAATATCGTCATCTAGTTCAATGTTCACTTATTTACTGGGAGGAGTCGTAAAAAAAGTAAGTAGTTTCTTTTTTGCCCTCTCCTCTGTGTCTACATACATATATATCGTTCTACCATTGTGTTTCGTAACAATACCATTACCCTAAAATCTTGACAAAGATATTTTATTTCTCCTTGGGAAATGTCCTTCCTGTCACAATTGCAAACAATTTTATTTCCTTTCTATTTGCAAATTAAAGTTAAGCGCATAAATACGGGGAGAAGGATATACTGTAATAAAAAGCATGACTAAGCATAAAATTCCCAGCCTATTATAAATTGCACACGCGGCTAAACAATTTAGCCTGTAGTATTATTGGTAGTAATTTTGCATTGTGACTCCCATTTTGTATCCAGCAAAATAAAAGTAAGAGAGAGTGAGAAAGGGTGGGTGTGTAATAACATACAATATTACAAACCTTACTGCATGCCTGTGGTCCTTGAACTTACCAACACTAACACTTCCACTGCTACACCCTCCAGGTCGTCATCATCACCACTAAAACCCATGCACGTACAGATGGACCATACCATTTTTGACTAGCTACTACACAACTACTCCGTTATTATTATTACAACTAACATTTATTTTATCATCCATCCTCGTCCATTTCCCCCATTTCCCTCCCCCTCTGTTTTTATTCCCCGACATAAAATCACAGTTAATTGACATTCAGCAACATTCCTTGTCATAAAAGCAAATGTGTAAATTTAACAAGCCTTTCACATGCTTCTTCTGCTTTGCCCCCATCCCACTACTGCACAACTATATACTATTTTTCATTTATTCCAAGTGTTTCCCTTCACCACTGAGTGGGTTTGTTTTCAGTTGTATTTGGAGTAGTATCAGCAGAGAAACGAGTAAAGTAGTAATAATAATAATAAGCAGGCCAATGTGCACTGCAACCACTGTAATAACTGAAGCAGTACATAAAAAGGGGACAGAAAAAATCATAACTGTAATGGAATGAAGAGCCTCTAGTAATAAAAATACAGCTGCCTCTTTATTTTTCATCGTGTGCTGCTTCCATCATGGAACGTGTGCCATTACAGTATACTAAAAGTATAACTGTATAACCTTTTCGCTTTCAAAGAGTAAACTGCTCGGGGCAGCTGTAAAAATAAAGAGGAAGGAACGACGCATTCCTATTTCAAATTAAATGATATTGGCATTTCCACCATTTACTACCGCACAATATCCAGTTGTAGGAGAGCTTTCCCCTGTTGCGTAAGTAAATACAAATTCATAAATGTAAATAGGCACATCCTAATATAATGTTTTATTGCTTAGTATTTAATATAGAGTTGTTATTGCCTTCATCTACTATTGTACACAATTGGTATAGTAAAAATTGTGATAGCTTATGTATATATTTTCATTTTTAGATATTTCACGACATTTATATTCATACACACGAATCATTTTTATCTGTACTCAAAATCGGGTTAACCAACCGAGATAGGATGATAAACACATACAACAAAGTAATAATAAATGGAAAGCGTTGGGGAAGCAGTTTTCTATGTAAATATACATAATGCATAGATATACATATTTTCTTTTGGAAAAATGTTATATCTTTCCCGGAGTGGTAGTAGTAGCAGCAATAATAATAATAGTAGTACAATCGACGACAGAAGCGCCTTTCTCCCTTCTCATCCTGAAAACGAGAGGGAAATATGGGGATAAGTATACACAAATGTCCAAAATATTATTATCATTTTCCCTTTTCGTGTTTAAAAAGCATAAAATTTGTTTAGCTTTACTTCTGGAAGAACTGCTCTGCTGATTATATTCCCCGGTGGCAGAGTGGAGTCTGTGTACGCAATTTACCAACACCACCATCATCTTCATCGTTCCATATACCACCGTATACCTACCAACGCCACTTTCATAAACTTTATGGCTGCTTGTTTTCTTGCTCATGTGATGATGATCAGAGTTCATTCTCTCGTAAAAAAGTGCATTCAGTTTTCTGTATATTTTTCTGATTATCATGAAATAACACTCGGGCATGCATTCATCCACAATCTATAATATCCATATGTACACATATTCATCATCATCATTATGATCATTCGTAGAAAACAAAACCAATAAAAATGATTAAATGTTTTGTTAGCTTTTTTAGGCTGCTCCTCAAAATCTTGTATGCTTGCTACTCTAAATACGCCAGGAAGTCAAATCATTGAGGCAGCTTTTTGTGTTTGAAAAACATGGGGGTGGTCTCTCACTAAAAAGGAAATATGGGATATGATGATATGATATAATGTATACAAAAGTGGATGGATGTGTACATAATAATAAAAACGCTCATTCCGCCGAGTTCCAACTAATATCATTTGTAAACGCCAGAGCAATCCCCGTCATGATGATGAAACCGTCTCTTAAACCTTATAAGCCTCTAGTATTCAATTACTTTCATACAGTTTTGTGGAATGGCTGGGGGTACAACATGAACATATGGGTAAACATAAACGAAACAGAGACCGAGGAAAGCTGAAAAGTGCCTTTTATTCTCTACGTTGTTCATCAAACTGACAGCAGGCATGCATGTTCCTTTCGCTGTCTACACGTATTCCTAAATGTATATACATTTTGCTATTATTATTGCATAAAACCACATGAAAATCCATGTCATTAAAATGAAAGTCTGGCGTGTTGTTCACAGCTTTTGACTTGGCCCTTTTGTGGTTAACTGGAGCTACACAATGGCTTTCAACCATACATATTATAATATGCATATAATATGTTTTCACTACTTGCAAAACTCATTTGATCCGATTATTTGGCCATTCTTTTACAGCCCATCTCAAACTACATACTTGTATTATGCATATGCATGATGTATTAATATTCCATGTAAATGCTTGCTACATGCTTTTTTAGACGCACAGAAGTGATATTATGGCTTCTTTTCTCTCCAAATACATGAATAATTTTTAGTATAATATCTGCAATCTGTACTGGTTGTGTGCATGTATGTATATCAATGAACAGTAAAGTTTGTTGTGTTTTGCCAAGTTTGGCCAAAGAGGCTAAACCGTGTTCTTTTTTTTTTGTTTAAAATTGTGTCTCTCGCCTTGCAACATTCCCGGTATTCTCTTGCAAAAATAATGCTAACTGGAAGAATGTAGATATTGTCAGATGGCTCGTTGAAAAATTGTTACAAAACAGAGAAAATGGAATTGTGTGTATTCTATGTATATGCATGTGTGCATGCTCAAGAGTCAATGTAAACATTTGCTCTTCATCCAAAAACGAAATATACATTTTGCATAAAGCGCACAAACAAATTCACTGTGTAAATATTTCAGTGCCTTGCCACTAGTACCACTACTGCACTCACCAAGAACATGTGATATTAAACATGTAGGTCGTACCATAGCTATTGAAAATTTACAAACAGCGAGAGACATTTGTGTTTATGTTTATGGCATACTTCGTGTTTCACCATGTTTGGTCTCTTTTCTCTCCCAGTAAAACTTACCGTCAACTTCATGTCACACGCTGAAAGAACTAATAATAGCACGATGAAACATGAAGAAACGGTAAACATTCCTTGCTTCCTTTTGTAGAAAAAAGGGAAAACAGTAGTTATCATTCAGTCAGTCGCATGTATAGACATAGTCACGAGATGAGACACACACATTACATCGCATGATGATGATGATGAAACTCGATACAGTAGACCATGCGTTTAGTAGAGAGAGAAATTGCAAACAATTTGGCTAGCTGCAGGCGAACAGCGTGTTTATTCTTTGGTAGTTGGAGTTATCTAAACAATCGATACTTACATAATATGTATATATGTACAAGATCGACATCACCATAACTAGATTTATGTCTCAATGTTATCTTCATTAAAACCTGTTCTCTAAATCATGCATACCTAAATGGTCCGAGAAAGTAATCATTGATTGGTAGCTAGCGCCATACAGACAATTAAGAATAAAATGAATGTCCATAACAATTGATTAATTGTTCAAAACAATCACTTCAAACAATGTTTGTATTATGTTTATGTACACGTAATGAAAGTTTGTATGGTGGCATGATATAAAGTGAATTTAATAGATTTTATCTTTGATGAGAAAAGATGGATAATAGAGTTTTATGCTAAAATGAGATTTTACACAAAAAATGCAAGTGGAGACGAAATAAATAAAACTGAGATACGAAAATAACATCCATTATGACATTAAAATAATCGTTTAAAGAAAACTTGCCAGTTTTATGGTATTAATGGACTGGTGTAGTTTGTACATGTACAAACTACAATAATAATAATGCATTCTGGACAATTGCGTTTGCTGTTTCCTAAATTACAATAAAATGTGGCACATACATACAAACGTGGATACAAAAAAGAGGAGGAAAACGAGAATCTGTATAGTAAGTCATAAAATGAAAATGAAACATACTTCACTTGAATTGCACGAGTATAAGAATGACCACTTTACGTCAAGTTAGCAGACCGTATCATGATAAAATGCCAATCGTCTTATGGAGCCATCCTTTCGTCCAGAACGGTACACAAGCTTCAATTCGGAGGCAGTAAAAACGAAATTCTTTTACACCAACTAACACGTAACCACATCATCGTCATTTTTTCAAAAGGTATGTAGTAAGAAGTTGATGCTTTCTCACTTTCTCTAGTCGTATTATTATAGCCATGAATAGCATGTCTAGCGAATAGATTTTTCTGTAAAAAATGATGTTCCCATTTTCTTAAGAAACCAATCCAAAATCCATCCTACCACCACCACTACCAAGGAGAAAAAGACAGATGATTATTTCTCAGAGAAATAAGCATACTTTCACTTTTTGTCCATGTAGCGTACATCTTTAATAGCATATTACAATCGTAAAGGACGATGAGGTTCGCAACGATGCATGTCAATGAACCTGACTTGAGCCATGTAATAATAAAGTACAATAATAAAAACCAAAAAAGGACCTCTATAAAAAACGTTAAAGCTTTTTTTACTTTTTTTCTGTGGGGAAAAATTCGGAAAATGCAATAATACAGCAGATATACGCGCGTTTTAGGTAGCCGAATAAGTGCATGGCTATGGTGTGTCATAAATAACATGAAAACGGAGGAATGTCATGCTCCAAGCATGTGAAAGGGTTAGGGCCATTGAGCATGAACAATGGGATGGAAAAGGGAGAAAAAATGGCAGTTTCTCCAGGGAAAATACTTTACTTTCTTCTTAAGAAACCCATCTATGCATACATACAAATATGCGCGTGTAGATTGTAATACGGGCTAAAAAGGCCTTGAGCAGCTCAGCACAGCAAAAGGCGGAGAAAAGATCGAGAGAGAAAAAAAATTGAATGAAACTTTACGACATGTATTATTATTATTCTTCCTTTTTTACCGTTCCCTCTCTCTGCACTGCTGATCCTTTTTATGAACGATACACTGAAATTTTTTCTCTCTCCCTTTTGGGCTGGTAGTCTTATCTCGCGGAGAAAGTAAATTATATGACTTTGCAAATACCGTACTACTCATGTCAATTCAGTTTAGCAATTTAGCTTTTTACGAGCTTGATGCATATATGTATCAGGAAAATATTATTATTACCCCATATACAAAGGAAAGTATGTACGGGGGTTTCTGTTGATCGTCCATAATATTCATTGGTATGTTGCCAGTACATTTGTGAGTAGTAACTACCATGTCATAATTCATGCTCATAATTCATTCAAGTATAAATAAATGAAAGCAAGACTATGCTGCTGGTTTCTTTTCATGTAAGCCTTCTGCTCTACTTACAGGGATTTCTTCTTTGCTGCTTTCAATTTCTTTCGGATTTTCTTTTTGGGTTCATGGTTTCGTTTCTTTCAAGCCCTTTTGCTTTCATTGCTTACAATAATTTCAGCAGATTCCTTAACAGAAGAAGAAGAAGTAACGAGCAAATATTATCATTATTATGACTACGCTACGAGTCATAACCAGAGTTTTGCTTTCTTTCATCCTGAACATAATGACTTTTTTACAGAGATGAAAAAGGAAAACAATGGGAATATACAAAAGAATTAAGAAGGAAATACTGATGCTGTTATTTTATTTTCTCTTTTCATGCCAAAAATAGTGCAGTTTTGAAAAGCAAAAAAAATCAAGGCTGCATAGCCTATTTTATAATACCGACTATAATAACAGAATTTTTTGCGTTTCATCCGTTTATTCATTCTGTGGGTGTGTGTGTTTATGTTTCCCAGTTTTCCCTTTTTTGTCGGTATGTTGCATATCCCTGTAATATTTGCAATTTCCCTCCGGAAAGTATGCCGGCAGCTGGAATAATGTTACTCACAGTATATACTTAAAACTTAAATATGCATTGTTATGTAAACGCGCCTATTTTTACGACTGCTATTTCTAAAGACTCAGCAGGTTGAGTCATGGAAGCGTATCAAGCTTTATGATTTGGAGCAAGGAGACCGAAACGATGAGTGGAGTGGAGTGAAGGCAGGCTACAAAAAGTAGCGGTAATAATAACAATAACAATAATATGTATACAAGGTTACTTGAAGAAAATAGCGGAGAGGGAAAAGAAAATAGAGCATTATGTTATGTCTACGGGAGAAAATGGTTTCCATTGCTCAACTACCGTATGAATGCATGAGAAGTTTTGAGTGTGCCATAAAATCCAGATGGGAAAAAGGATGATGATGGCGATGATCATGACACGACAAGAGAAAGAGTGAAGCTTTTTCAGAGAGAAAATACCAAGAAATACCACTTGCTTTTGCCTCCTTCCCTAATAATAATCTTGGTAATAATCATAATACGGCGACCACACACTCAAGCAGATATCCACCTACTGAAAGAAGAAAATTATTGTGCATGTCTGCAATACAATATCTCTAAACGTCATATATAAATTTAGTACTTATGCATGTACAGTTATTGCTGCTACTGAATGGCAAAAAAAGAAAAGAAAATGGAACATTAAATTCACATGGAAAGAGAAAAAAATACATTCCTATATACACTCTGTAACCATTACGTAACGAGTATAACGGTGGAACAGAAAAAAATGAGGAACAGAAAAAATGTAACATGATAAAATATAGCCCCTTTATAATAATAATAATATAATACATATCAATGCAATGTTAGTTAATGTATTCTCTCTTTCTCTCTCGGCTTCTTTCTTCTACCCACTAGCCTTACCGACACAAAAAAGATAGACCGCTCAATACACATATTTCTGTTTCTTTGTCGGAACAGCCAAAGAATGGAAAAAAAGAAGGAAAGAAAGCGAGTATTTATTATTATGATGAGGGTACAAGTGAGCAAGCAAAGAGTCATTGGTTGGCTATATAAATAAAATTTAAGCGTAACCAGAGGCATTTTGCTTCTTACATCCGCCGCCCATGTGTACATGCATTCACACGCAAATATAACATGCTAAAGGTAGAAGAATGACGAGTGAAAACACGAAGCCAAGAGAGTAATAGTGCTGTAAAATATTCCCATTCTATGTTATTACCATCAAGTAGCGAAGAAGACGAAAAAAAGTTGCTTTTCTGGAAGAGAATGGGTAGATTGAACATTGCCGTTCGCTACTAGTCTTTTTTTCTCTTGTAATGGTGACGGTGCCTTTTTGCTCCAACCAGAAAAGGAAAGGTAATATTCTCCAAGGAAAATGAGTTGGCACTAGAAATATATTTTATGCATTATTACTATCCAAGAGTGAAATAAGTATTATGCTCTGTTAACTTTTCTTTTCCTTTTCACTGCCCCCATTTACCATCATCATCATTTTCTATAATATTATGTAATGTACTGTGTAATAAAATTCAAGTAGGTAGTACTATTACCGTATAAACTGCATTTCTCTCTGACTTTCTCTTTATAGCTGGCAGCGATTTCATATTATTATTACACTTTCTTTCTGCGCATAGGATACAGGCGATAGAAAGCAAATGGGAAATGTGTCTGAGGAGCTGAGCCCAGCTGGTGTGTGGGTTTTTGGGTTCATTCATACTAAATGATAACACATGGCGAGCACATTGTACGACTATTTGTATTATGTACTATTATTACACAGTAATTCCAGCTATTTTTCAATGACCATTGTTATATGATCGTTACACTGCCGAAATGGGCACCGGTTAAATATGTATTATAAACATGTATTTTCGCACTCGTGTGTTTTAAGCTTTTCTTAAGATGAGTCAACCGCTCCGACATAAATTAAGTAAATCAGTTATGTATATGGGATTTTAGGGGGAAATGACGCAACAATTCAATAAAATTCTGCTTTTATCATGATATAATTTCGTTTTCTTCTTTTCTTTATAGTACTGATACGAGTCTAAGTATACGAATGTAAAAATATGATTGCTTATGTAGCATTACAAATGTGTCGCATTAGTATACTTATAAATATAAATATTCGCTGCGTTGTTTTCATAAGTAAAGAAAACGTCTGAATATTTATCAAGTTTTACGCGAAACTTGCTTTTATCCAACAACATCAACAACAACAAAAAATGGTTACGGGTTTGTTTGTTTTCTGCTAGAAAGGATTCAAGTACTAAAGTACATGGAGTTGCTTGAGTGAGACAAACACCTATATTAGGGGACAGCAATTTACTTCATAGAATATTTATGTAAAACCTCATACTTCATACTTCATCATCATCTTGTTCATCTCTCGACTCCTCTTCACTTTCGCACTCCCTTTTACCAAATTACCTTGTTCAAGTTTATTTCTTGGAACTTGCTAGCAACAATGCAGCAGTGTGAGAACATGAAAAAGCCAAGAAGGGAAAAGATATGGTTTTTCCTCGTCACTCAGACAGAACAGGCTCGAGTGAGCGGTGAAAAAGGAAGGGAGAAAAGCCATTAATTTATATTAGCTCACCACTACCCTTCCATCCTCATTTCTATGATCACTTTACTTTCTAACTTGTTTCCTTTCTCGCTTCGTCGTCGTCACCGCTTGCTACCTTCACGACGATGATCACGATGTTGATGCTTTTACATAAATAAAATGGTAATAACCACCACATTTCCCATATAGACAGATATATTAGTTATCTATGCTGTGTGCACCATATATTATTATGCAAGCGCATGACACACTACACCAATCAAGTCAAAAATCTAATTTTCTATTTTTTGCAACACAGTCTTACGTTTAGAAAATGATTACTGCGCAGATTGATTCTAACTTATAGAATTGTCTTTTCAGCTAGCGGTGTTCCTGATACCAAAAGAGCGAAAGAGAGCATTCAAACTTTTATGTGATAAATAATGCCACAGTTCATTTCAGCTTTATAGCACACCGCCTCTATACTCTACTCTCATCATAATACGTAGGTAATATTTTCACTATGCGGTGTACTTCTGAATAGAAGTAGTAGCTAGTTGGTAGCTAGGTACTTTTAATAGCATTAGGTTTTCATCGTCACTCCTGGAAAGCAAAACGCAAGCAGTGTAAAAGGTGAAAACCACTATTACCACATTCTCATCATCATCATCATGACCATCACCATCACTGTGCTTTTCCATTTCATTCAATGATGCGAATTTTCTACACCCTAAGTGCCCTACCGACTATCTCAAAACGGCAACAAAATTCTTTATGTACACCAAGTATTTTCCTTTTCCCTCGTCGTGCCATTCGTTGGAGAGTCAGCAGCGATGGTGGTTGGTGGCAGTAGTGGTGGTGGTGGTAGTGATGATGGTGTGGTGTAAAAGTACTA
Organism: Coecobrya sp. COE2; assembly: GCA_027743765.1. NCBI lineage: Eukaryota > Metazoa > Arthropoda > Collembola > Entomobryomorpha > Entomobryidae > Coecobrya > Coecobrya sp. COE2. Next base: position 28,681 of record JAHZMV010000307.1, read on the forward strand.
TACAACCATAATAATAGTAAAGCTGTAAGATGACAATTTCCTCGCCTGTCACCTTTCTATAAAGCAAAGTGGAAATAGCTTGCCGGTTCAATGAAGCTGACTTTGTGTGCTAAGTGTGTACCAAATTGCCTCATGATATTACCCGTTGTTATTCTATGATCTTCGCGCTATTCATTCTTATACTTATTCCACTATTACTCCAACAACTTTATACTGTCGCTACTCGCACAATTTTATCATTTATATGGCACAGCAAACAGCTCGGAGGAGGCTATACACATAAAATAATATGACATGCCTACACCATCATCATCACCACCACTGCCACCACCACTATGACTGGTGACGGCGACCGTGGTGGTGGTGGGTGTGCTTTTACAATTTTCTTCTTGCTTGTTTGTTTGTTTGTGTACTTTATGTATCTACATTACTACTATTACTACTTCTACTACAACAACGTATCAGTGTGACTGTGTGTTGTTATAATAGCAAATTTCCCTTGTTTGTTTGCTCAAACTGTGTGCCACCAACATAAGAAGGAGAAACAGCTACTCATAGTTACTCTTACTAGTTCACAAAATAATGTTTCAGTGGAGCGCGATAGTAGCAGTCGCCGTTGTTGTTGTCGTCCTCGTGTGCTAACTACATCCATTATAAATATTACACCAGAGGATTGTGTTGGTATAATGGTTTTCGGGGTCTTTTGTCGTCTCAGACTTGATAGTTGTCGTTTTCTCAGCATAACACACTCTCTCCCACTCATTCGGTATTTATTTATAGAAACTGGGTATAGAGTGGAGACATGTATTTTCGTCTATGGATATATTAGATCTTGCCGAATGTATATACTTTCTCCTTTCTTTCCTTGTTGTCGCTTTACTCATCAGTTTTCTCTTGCAGGGGGATAAAACTAAAAGAGAAGGAAGAAAACGATACTTATTTTTTCTCGTTGTCACTCCTGTCATGTCGTGTATTGAAAAAGTGGTATTATTTTGTGTACATTCTTGCTTCCTGTGCCCAACGGTGTAGGTTATATGTTAGTAATAAATAAACTTATAAATAAATGCTGCTGGAATGGAATTACGTTTTCTTTTCATTATTGCAACAGCTTGCCACTACTGCCGACAAAATAACAGTAATGTGCTTTCATTTTTCCTTGTTAATCCAAATACAAAGAATTTATCCTTGGATAAATAAATACAGTTAAGACAAATCCAACAAAAATGACAAAAAAGTGAATTATCAAAGGATTGCTAAATAGAGTTACATGCTTGGTTTGAAATCGCTTCCAATTAATGTAGTTAAGTAAAACCATGTTTTTGACAAAGCCAGACAAATGTAAATGTACTTTGCCTAATAATACGCCTCCATCAAAAACTTACTGGGTAATGATATGTTCATACGAGACAAAATTCATCGTGACCCGAAGGAGTGGATAATTATCTCTACTAATTATTTTGCCTGTGCTAGACACATAACCGTAAAACCCCATCCTGGATGAGAATTCCTTCTTGTATGCCAACCAAGATGATAGAAATACATGGCTCAACTTGTGTGCATGAATTATCAAGATGTTTAATGACATGATTAGCTGCTCAGAGATTGCAGTGTATAATAAAGTTCCTAGATGTGTTAATTAACTAGCAAATTAACCTACTTAATGAGTATATTGGGTAGCAGGTACCGTTAAAACATTCCGACAACCCTCACTGAAAGTTCGACATGGTACCCTAAATATAGTCAGTATGGAAAAGAAATAATCAATGCGGGTCAAAAAAGAACATGTATTGAATTCTCTTACATGGTACACAAATAAAAAAAATGTTTATTTTGCAGTGAACTAAAATTACAATGAGAGCAAGCATTACCTATACACTCTCACTAAAGATCCACAGCATGGAATCATAATCGTTTCAAACTTGCCAGGAAGTAAAAGAGTAGTAAGCCAGCTTTGCCATAACACAGATTGCCATTTCTTTTTTATGGCTAAGCAATGTGCTTGCCTCCACATGTTACTTGTGTCAAGTGTACGTTATTAAATATCTATTATTGGCCTTCACACCAAAGAAGGAGGCCACTGCAGATATCTATCTAATAAAAGTTTTTCATTTCTGGTTTCGGATACACAAAAAAAGTAGTGAAAATTCGAAACGGAAAAACGATAGACTGCCATATAAATGAAAAAGGATTTCTTATAGGATCAGGACTTTCAGACTGGTTTCATTTTCCCGTAGTTTTTATTTATGAAGCATGCACAGTTTAATACTGTCAAGCTAAAGTACACTATCATTAAAGCCATCTCGTCCTACATCATCACCATCCATTTTTGTGTTTCACGGTTAATACAGTGATGAAGCAACTACTTTCTCTTCTCAAATTATCACGCAGCCATGAAGAAAAAGCATGGTCATTGCGTTTTATGTGGATCCTCATGATATAAAACGATATTCGCCTAAAGATACACACTTTTTTCGTACCATTTAGTTGTATGTGGCCATGCCCAGCGCTTATCTTAATTGTAATATATGTTCCGTATCTTTATAGCCCAATAAAAGATTACTATTATTACCAATTTTATACTCAGCGATTGATATCTTTTGTTAAGACTTTCTCCTTTTGTACTCCTGTCAATTTCACTAGCTCATCAAAAAAATATTTCCATTACGCAAATAGAAAACTGTCAATTTTAATGGATCATGTACGGGGGATTTTTTGTCCTTACCGGAAGCTTCTCCTGTTCTTCGAATGTCACAAGGACAGATAAAGGCGCAATATGAAATAAAATCTAATAAATAGAATAGTCTTATCCCTTTTTCTTAATAGTTTACTTCAACAAAGATAAACCAAGTGCGGCTGGTGGTCAGCAGCGGCAAGGGAGAATAAGAAGAAAAAAGTGCTTCAATCCAATGGTTATTATAATGTTACACGGATGACTACCACAACCGGCACCGTCAGCATACTTTGGTTCGTGAGTAATATTCATATCCATATACCATTCCCCACACAAGATGTGTAGTTGACTTGGTATTCCCTTTATATGTTTTGCAGGCTTGCTGCAATCTCTAGTACCTTGGCAAATGGGTCGTTAGAAACTGTCCATATGTTCCATCCCATCAGCTACATAAATGTCAGCTTTCCCATAAATATGCACTTGACTGCACACACTCACACCATACGACGACGACAACGGAAGACCATAACAGCACCAGCTTCACTATTTTCTACCCCTTTTCTTTACAATGAAAATAATAGTAGTACCGGCCGTGGTAATCGCAAAAAATTCACGTAGTCTTATTCCTATCCGGGAAAATACACAAACATAAAGAAGAAAATCTCGGCTTTACTTTTATGTCCAATTCCATAAATATAACAAAAAGGTACATGGTGCATCCATATCCATATACACTTTCCCAGTTGTTCGTGGGTAATAACAATCTATTTTCGATTTCAATTTTCTTTCACAACTCCTGTCAATATAATCCCTTGCTATCTTCCTACAACTCTCTGGGTTTTTGTGAAAGTGAATTGAAAAAATATGCGTGGAATTGGATGATGATACTGGTCCCGCTATTGTATATACATTTGCTGCAAGCAACTACTTCTTTATACATTCATTTTCCGTTGTTGTACATATAGACCTACTATATACGGAGAAAATGGATGATTCAACCAAACAGCTTCTTTTTTTTTGTTATTGGACTAGCACCACCAACCTCATTGGAAATCTAGTCAATTTCCTGGGTTCCATTATAATGCAGATTTGTCGACAGCTTTCTAGTTACGAAAGTAATACGCGGGAGTATAGAACCAAAAGACAATAATAACATAAAGCCTGTTCGTGCGAGCATTGTTCTTTTTTAAATATTCACACAATGAGATCCCTTTCCTATTCACTGTCTACCATGTAGTTAGAGTACCTGATAAGAGTATAGGGAAAATAAAACTGGCAATACTACCGCCGCCTCGCTCGACCCCTTTTTCGATTTCTTTTTTTCCTTTTTGTATAAAATTGCATATTAAACAGACGGATCAGCTTTCAACCAAATAACCAGCGATTATGTGGAAAAACACTGGAACAAAAGTTTCACTTGGATCTGTCAGACGGTCGAGTCCAAGTCCCCTTCTACCACTACCGCCATCACATTCACAAGTGCATTTTTATTACATACATACATGCATATTTACATACCTACTTTACTATAATGTATACTCCTACGGACCAACCAACCATGCCATCATCATCACCATTACAATTTTTCCGGATGGGATTTGCATACTTGCTTCCAGGACACAACCACCACCATCAGCTTTTATATGTATTTCGTGGTAATAGAATGTTTTGAACCCTATAAACATATACATGACGACGACACAGCAGTGGATAAAGCTTTTTACTTTCCCCTCACTACTACCATCAGGAACATACTCATCGTCGTCGTCGTCGTTGTGATCATCTTCTCCCTCCATTTTTATGGCCACGTTTTCCCTTAACAACTTTAATCACATGCAAATCGACCGTTTCTCCCTCAATTTTACCCATTCATCCAGCCATTCAGAAGAGAGTAATATAGAGAAAGAGAGTGAGAGAAAATAAAAAGGGAAAATAGAAGAAGCATCAAGAGAGAAGAGCAGGCAGGCAAAGCAACATTTTGCTTCACTTACTCATGCAAAATAAGCAGCATGGATTGTGCACTGTAATAAACTGTCAAAACTGTCGCACCGTCTTTCCATTATTTTCCCCTTTCTTCTTTCTTCTTCTCTCTCTCTCTCAACATTTTTAAGCAAAAAACGCGACGATGAAACGACGATCTTGTCTCGTCGGATCAAGGAATTTCCATGAAAATCTTTTTTCATATAAATTGTGCGACTACACAGCTTATAGGATGTGCATAAAGAGTAAGGAGTTTCCCCTATTTTTTCTAACTTGTGTGTGTGCTGATGACAAAAGAGAGTAAAAAGGGAGGAGGATGGGAAAACCCTGTTTAATAAAATGAAAAAATCTTTTTTCTCCCTTCACTCAGAGAAGCGTGAAGGGAATCAAATAACTGCTTCCTTTTTTACTCATTTTTTAGCTTCTTTACTACATGCTCTGCTGTCAGCAGGAAATGACGTCATGAATATTCACGGAAAGGAATGAGCAGATCGCTTGTTCCTTTCTCCCTTTTTCTGTCTTCTTTACTAACAAAGTATATTATTAAAACGTATAGCATGGGTGGGTGTACATACATTTTTGCCCTAAATGTAGTTAGCTTCGGAGAAAAATAAAGCTTTTTTATGATATTACTTTGCCGTGTCATATCGCCTGTGTGACATCTGGAAATCTTCGCGTCTTTTCCTCCTTCATCTTCTGTTTCTTTCACTCTCTCTCTCTCTCTTGTCGTATAGCCTTTGTGAATAAAAAATTCATGCATAAAAAATAGAAAGTGAAAGACGAAGAATTTTAAATCAGAAAAGCAGCTTGTACAATAACTGGAATGATATGTAAATATCGCTCAGCCGTTCACACATAGTGTCTTGCTGAATAAATACTTTGGAAACAAGGGATATATATCTTCTTTGAGTGTGTAAGGATGGATGGATTGGAAAATGAGAAAAAAGGATTAAACATTCCAGTGCAATCTTGAATTGTGTGCTTAGCAGCCCGCCACTCTTATCTACTCACTTTGTGAAAATGTATAAGTTGAAAGATAATACTTTTCACTCCTCCTTCTGTGAGGATCAAAACACAAAAGACTTTTTAAAAACCTATCGTCGCTTTCTTCTCTTCCGAAGTGTAATCATTATTATCATCTTGAGACTATGAGAACAAACCTCTCACGATTCAGTGAAAATATTCCGAGAAATACATTACAAAAGAAAATCCATCCTGATTAAAATTAAAATTTGATGGTATGCATACAATTTTTCGAACAGAGAGAGCGAGGATTTCTTTTTGATTAAAACCAGAAAGGAATGTAGAAATAAATAGAATTTAATATTGACAATAGGAGCAAAGCACATACTTGGTATATATACAATTATACGGTATTACAGCATTCAACCAAAATGGATGATAATAATGATTATGTGAGGAAACAAGAAAAAAGTAGGTATGCATTTCAAAGGATTTCCACCATCATCATCATAATCGATTATCTGTTGTGGAAACGTGAGCCAGCTGCATTTTTTGCTTGAAGATGACATGACTCTTTTTATATAGTACACTCAATAGAACGTTACGGTTGTTAGAAGGAGAGGTCGTAGACTATACGCGACAACTTGCATTTATACCCATCATTCGAAAGAGATTTTCTCCTTTCCTTTTTGAGTGTCAAATAACATCTGAGAGATCATGATTTACCAATCCCTCACAGTTTTTTCGACAATTCCTTTATAATAATGGAGCAAGGCACAATCTTGCTGATATGTTAAAGACGCCAAGAAATACGACCTCTGCTTATCCAGAAATATTTATATAGATCAACCCGTATAATCATATCGTCTTGATGATGGCGGTGTGTACTCACATATAGCCTTTTTATAGAAAAAACCGGAGCAAGTAGTACACATTGATGCATGGAAGATGGAAAGAGAGACGAGGGAGAAAGAAAGAAGAGAAAATAATCGACATTCTGATGGTTAGCAACGTGTCGAGGATTGTTCAAGATTCAAGTAGATCCCCTTGTCTGAAATAATAATAAGTAAAAAGGATATAGATATACCAACAACAAGCGTTCATTTTTGACGAACAACAGAGAAAAATAAGCACGACTCCATCGTTTCCAGTTGATGTGTTAAGTATCTGAGCGAATACTTATATAACCAAATGCAATACCCAAAATATTATATACACTCTCTCCTTACCTCTCCAGCTATTCTGGTGTATAATACAAAACACTTGGAGTCGTCGTGTCTCTAGTCGAGTGGAAGTTCAAATGAGAATGAAAGACGAGAGAGAGAGAGAGGAGAAAAAATTGAGTGAGTCAAGTGAGTGAGAATAAGTAGATGAGGGGGAAATGCCATTAGATGTGCTCAAGAGAGTGGATAGTTCATGCGTATCAAAATGAAAGTGAGAGAGTGCAAGATGTGATCCAGACACTAATGAAATTAAAAATGGAAGCAAGAAAGAAAGAAGGGAAAAAAGAAGAAGTGTGTAAGGTATGTATACAGTATATATTTACACAGCAATGATGTGACGATATGGGAAATAGTAGAAGAGTAGTAGTGGTTGGTTGAATGAGTAGTAACAGAAGGAGAAAAGAACCCGGAGAAAATACAAGTTTGTTAGAGAGATAGTAAGCATTTTTTCTCTCTTTATACAAAAGAGATCCCTTTTCCCGCTATTTTTATTCCTTCCAAAAGTCATTATAGCAGAACACATAATATACATATATGGAGTCCATATTGGTGTAATGGTATAACAAGCCACTGACGATAAGCGTGAGAGAGAGAAAAAAAAGTAATAAGTGGAAAGAGTAATAACATATTATAGGTTCGTTGTAGTAGCAGTGCATTACACAAGTAGTGGTGGTAGTATAGTTATAGTACTACTTGAACATACCATATCATAGTTTGCTAACACTATATTACTTTCTTTCTGGTATAAAAACGCTCAAGTGAAAAGGGCACGTCTCTTTGGAGAACTCTGAACAAGAGTGAGCTACTTGTCTACTTGCCTTTTCATATAAACAGAGAGGGAAAAGGAGTGTGAAGAAGAAAATCAGTTGGGGAAAAAGTAGATGGAGGAAGCTTTTCTCGAGTAACACCTACAACAGAAATATAAATGAAAGTAGATAGGTATACAGTTAGCTTAAGTGTTTACTTTATACGTGCTATTATAATATATCTGCTGAGATATAGCAAATATGTGTGTAGATATAATATAAGTTTTATATATGGTCACACTAGAAAGACTACACAATTTTTATGCAGGATGGCTTGGTGCTTTTTTGCTTTCTCTCATTCTCTCACCACAAGAAATCCGTAATTGGAGAAGTATGAGCCTGTAAATGGCAGCAGTTTATATTTCAGTCATATATCTCTTTTTCCTCTTTACACACGAACCCTATATAACTTTGCGTTTATATATATGCATACCAATATATATACTGTGGTCTACTCTGTCTTTCTCTACTAAATTTACAAGAGAAATGGTTAGTGAGTGAAAAGACGGGAAAGAGGAGAAAGGGAGGGAGAGAATAGATAGCAAGCAAGGTTTCCTTTCATGTCGACTTGAGCCCTTTCTGTTTAATACCCATGTGACCATTCTCGCCATCAAATAACTCTTCCTTTCTTTTTTCCTCTTTTTCTTCTCTTGGCTTTAGCACCAGCAAGCTCTCCTGCTGTTGCCTCTATATTAGTTTTGTCGTCTGGTCTTGTAAGAAAAAGGAGAAAGAAACAAGGAGACAGCAGGAGAGAAGAAAAAATAAGAAAAGGAAAGGGAAAAGAGGAAAATGCTTATGCTTACGTGTGTGTGTCACAACTACCTAGGGAATTTGCTTCCTTTTGTCCTAGTCATTTTTTTCTCTTATACACAATACGTCCGACTATACCATATATACATGGGTATACAATTGTTTGAAAAGAGAAAAAGAGAGAGATCGATCTCCTTTGCTTTTCCTTTCCTTTTTGTGTACGTTTAAAAAAGAATATATGTAGTGACTGCGGTTGTAGTGGTGATAGGTGATATGCGGGGATGGCACACACTGATATAGTGCTTATAAGTATACACACAGTTTGTAAGTAGTTGCCAGCTCAGCAGCAGCAGCGGCAAACCACGACGTGATGGCAAACATGAGAAAAGCTTCTTCTTTTTCTCTCCCCGATATATTTACTATAAGCGCTTGACATCACATCTCAAGACAACAACACGACACAAAAAACTGGAGAGAGAACGCTCTTTTTCTTTTTCTCTACCAAGATGACTGAACGAATGTGTGTTCATACCACCATTGCACCACGATACATCAAGATGTTCTTCTCTCTCTTGGAGTAAATAGGATAGGATGAAAGAAGTATGGATTTACTATCCTTCACACAAGGAACATGGTTTTTATGCGCTACAAAGAAAATACAAGTGGAATCCATGATCCAAGAATTTACACTTAAGGATATCCTCCATCTGCCTCTATACTTATTTAAGTATGTACAGTCTAGATAATATTATGTATGTGTGGAGCGTATATATATTATATAAAGTGAGTGAGCAGATTTTCTGAGTGAAAGACGACAAGAAAATGTCCCTGCCCTTTTCTGGAGGGAAGCGGAAGGGTATTTATCTGTTCACTCACTTAAGTACACACAGACACATACAAACAGTATAACAGGTTTTCATGAGAGAAAGAGAAGAGATACATGCATTAAAGTAAAATAGACTTGCTACTTACTCTACACCATTTCCCATATTCTTCTATAATGTTGTTGACCTTACAGCCACCAGCCACATCTGTCTCTATCCACATGACAAAGAAGAAAAGCTAGGCTTTACCTTCTTCACTTTTTTTCTCTCTCTCTCCTCAAACCAAAGCAATAGGATCCAATTCGCTAAAGAACACGAACATTCTAACCAAACAAGAGGATGAATGCCAGGAAAAGCTCAACTTCTATTAACTCTGTCAGCTTTTCCCTTTCTTTCTCACTCACTTGAAATAAGAAGGAAAGGAAAGACGATTCTATTTTTCCCGGTTATCTATTGATGTACCTGATATGCTCTGACATACACAGACACTCACACGTTTTCTCCGAGTATCCATCGTGGTAAGTGAATGAACATATACGTCTGCTGTATTATATCTATTGTAATAATGTGCACATCACTGCCAAGAAAACAATGAGAAGACAAGTAATCCTAGAAAGAAAATGGCAAGATACCTCATATAGGCAGTATTAGGTACCTGTTATTTCTTCACTCTTTTCTCTGGTATAAACGTGATCTCCATTTAGCCCTTTGCATGTTTCTCCCAACAAACTACTCGTTCTCCTCTTGCGTGTTTGAACATGTATAGCTACTTTGTTGGATGTATTTCGTGTTGTAGTGCCTATACGAGGTAAGGTTACCTTATAAATCTTCTCATATTTGTTTTTAGTATAACATGAGAACTTAAATATTATATGAATGTAGATTGCCAGAGTGGAAAAGTTTTTGGAAGCCGAACCCACGAAAAGAACCTCATGTAACACACTCGTTCCAGCAACCATCAAACATGTTCTCAGCTCACACCTAACACGCCCTGCTCGTTTGCCAAAAAAAGTTTTTTTGCTTCTTTATTTACCACCATCATCGTGCACGCTATTTTATAAAAAGTTCAACATGTCTTGTCTCTTGTGTACATATTATATCAACATAAGACATACAAGCATATAATATCTATAATAGCAAAGTAATGATATAGATATCTATATTCTGTTATCATGTGGTATATAATATTGCATTATATCCGTGTAATACTTTTTGCACGATGAAGAAAGCCAAAACCACTTTTTTTCTTGAGCATCATTCGGTAATGTAATCCATGAACCTACTTTGTAATATGGTTGTCTCCTTTGCTTGCATAGCATCAAATCATAATCCGCACTCTAGAGCCGTGCTCCTCCGTTACACCATTCACTTATCTCCTCTCTTTACTGCTGCTATATGTATACATTCCTTCCTTTTTCGCCACTGGTGTTAGATTACTGGCAGGACTGGCATTTCCCTTGTAAAAATTGCCTATGTGTATAGGTATTCTAGTGGATATTCAAAGAAACAAGCAAAGTCCTGTTTCCAAGAAGCTCCTTTATTTCCTCAATCTTGCATTTATTTTTGTCTTAGCAGGAAAAAAACTCGGAATAAGTTAATAAATCCCCTGGAAGACCTCCCAAGGAAAGCATAAAGAGAGAAAGGAGAAAGCTTATCTACACGAATAGGATTTAGATTAAGATGGAACTCTGCCAATATGTGCTTATTATTATGTGTGCACTGTTCCGTCCTGGCAGATAGCAAGGTACTTTTTTTCTGACTTGAGAAAGAACAAGCTCGTCTTTCAAAAAATAAAGGGTTGTGTCTACAACCAATAAGGTACACTATAGAGAAACAAATTATCGTTATGTGTAGCCAATTGAAAGTAAGTTTATAAGTAAACGAATCACTTAATTCATCCAATTATTGAGATTAAATTTTACTTTTCCATTCCTACTCTCTATTATCATCAGTATCATCAGCGTCATCCAGTACTAGGTGGGTTCTTTTCTTTTCAGGCCTTACACAAAAAACTTTTTAATTTTCCAGTTGACTCTCATTTTATATTGATGATGACATCTGACAAAAATAGAATTTAGAATAAAGAGAAAAAGCAGAGTGCTGAGCAGGTATAAAGACAGTGTGGAAGTAGAGATATAAGGAACAGGAATAGTTGCTCATTTCACATGAGTCCGTGGGGACAGTTCCGCCTCATCCATTTTCTTTCACATTTTCTACCTTCTCACTTGGTTAGTCTCAATCTCGCCCAACTTGCGTAAACACATTGAGACGCGACAGGAAAGGAGGTGTGGTGTGGTACTCGTGGTTATGTGGCAGCAGGCACTAGGACTACCCTACTCCTGCTACCACCACACACCAGTAAGTAGTCATACCTTGTAAATTACATTAAACTGTACGCAGTAGTACCAGTTGTACCACCATCACCACGACACAGTGTACGACTACCATCATTGCTTGTGCTCTACAAGAGGAAAAGTGGATATAATGATAAATTCATATGCCTGCTTTATATGTACGGACGTGTTCAAACATGTAAGTAATGTATATAAACACACGTCCCCTTATAAGTTTACTCATTCATATGGGCTGTCTGTGTGTGTGAATGAGTCACTAAAACTAAACTTTTTCCCAGTTCAATTATTCTCTCTCTCTCTCTTTTCTCTTCCCCTAAAAGTTACAGTTCCTCGGAGAGCTAACTACTTGCCTCGCTGGCTGTTTTTTCTGGCAAAAAAGTGAGATGGAGAAAGGAAGATATATTATATGCCCATGAATACTCATGTCGTGCCACTTGCTCGGAGAGAGAGACAACCCTCCAGGGTCTTTCTCTACTGATTCCATTACCGTTCGTTCACTACTCCTAACTCTCTCCGTATCTCTCATTCTTTCTCTCTCTCTCTCGCACACACACACACTCGACATTATAGTAGTGGCTTTTTACTTTTTATCTCCGGATACGATTATATGTATTAAGTGTATTATGTACCTATATTCCATAATGGCAATTGCAATCATTGCTCTTGTTGGTTGAAGTAGTAGATTCTCTTTCACAATTGAATTCTCGGGGACACGCAATCCAATATTATTGAAGTGAACTGCTTCGACTGATTTCTCCCGGAACATTACTAACTTTAGCTGACACAGACATATACTACTTAAGGGCGAAAGAGCAAAAAATGGGGAGACGGAGGAGACACGACGATGCGCACATCCTATTCACGTAGTAAATACGTAAAGGTAGGTATTCGCCAGAGTATATGGGATCATTAAAGAAAGAGAGAGAGAAAGTAAGAATCTTGGTTCGAGATCGTGGTTGATGGTGTGTGTACGCTTCACTGAGCTTCCTACCAAATCACCGAGAATTGGATCAAGAAAAGCGGAGAGAGAGGAAACCTTGAATTAGATTAGACCAACTTGACTTGAGTAGTCTTCTTAATAGATATTATCGTGTACATATTATATAAAGAGGAAAATAGTGTATGTGTGTAGACACTAGACACGATAATATAACATTTACGACGAGACGAGAACGAGCAGGGAGGTTAAGTGCAGCAAAGTCACAAACAAGACTTGACTGGTGGGCTGGAAAGGAACGTGGAAAATCCGGAGTGATGTATAAGATGGAATTTAGCGTAATAATAATAATAATGCTTATATATGAAAAAGAGGTTGGGAGTGCAACCGTAAGGTTTTCTTCAATTGCTTGTCTTTTTCTCTTATCCTACATATTTCTTTCTTTCTTTCCCTCTGCTTTTACTAATGCCAGTGTACCCACATGTGTGTTGGTTGCAGCCATTTATATTACATTCTAAGTTATACCGCAGATAAGTATGTTCATATGCACACACTATTACGTAACGAATATGTGCATGAATATATTTATATATTTTTACTACTTTTATTGAGTGGTTAGCAAACAAGATGCACTGCTTGGAGCAAAATGTCAACTTCATGCTCTTCCCTACTCTTAATACTCCGCCGTGCCACTAATAACATTTGCTGCTATTACTTACTACACACATTCAGTTGGTGCTTCCAGGCATTACTACCACTAAAAACAACTCTGCTTTCTTATAAAACGAACCTGATTGGAAATGACATGGGGAGAAAATGCATACAGATAGGAAATTAATTTAATAAACTACATGCTTTTGAGTTGGTATATATAGTTATAAGTTTACATAAATATCTACTTAACCACAGTGTTTATTCATTTGTGAGTGATTGAAAACTTAAGTTGAAGAAATTGGTGGGCTGTACTCATGAAAAGCCTGCTTATTATTCTCTTGTAATGTATTTTTAACCAATACAAAATATTGGACTGTTAAGTAAGTTTTTCTCCTTTACTTAAAATGTAGCATGAGTATAAAATATGTCCTTCCTTCTCATGAATACATAATAACAATTTGCCGAAAGTTTGTCTTTTCAAAAGCAAGAATTGGGCAATCGTCACAAATGTGTAGAATATCCTCAATCCGTCATTATTTCCGAGGAACCGCATCCGTCGCTTCTATGCGCCAAGTAGTTAACCATGCACGTAAGAAATATGTGATATAAGAGGTTAAGTAAATATAAAGACAGCACACGACTACAGACACACAACGAGTAAGCTAAAAAGGAGACCAGGCGGGTGAAAAGAGCATTATTTATGACATGTCGTGGGTTGCATGTGGACTAGCTGTCCCTGCGGTTTTGCGGCTTTAACCACGACGACGAGAACGACGACGTTGTCGTCGACAAGAATAAAAACAAGACAAGTGCTGGTGCATATTCTTGAAATTATTTGCACTGTCTGTCCGTCTTTCCGCATGGTAGCACCTAATGATAAGGTCTATTTTCTCCGGCGGCACCTAGCCATCCTTGCTTGCATTGTTGACTGTTAGCTTCCATCATCACCATAAAACCAGTAGTTTTGAGTGACTCCGTTACTATTTCAAAACCCTCCAAGGTCCAAATCTAAAGAATACTACGTAACAAATGATATCTCAACCAAAGTATCTTGCTAGTATAATTTTGTTTTCTACCGCGTATTTCTTACATCGTTTGTGTTATTATTATTATTTTCTGCATTGTATATTCCACTGCTGATGACGGTGATGGTGGTTGTAGTATCAAGCAGCAACAATGTATGCAGTACAAAACCAACTACAATTTCACTTCCTTTTCTCCAAGAAGAACCATGCCATCAGCCAACACCAGTAACCAACAGACTTATCATCATATTTTCATGGAATACCTCCGGGCATTTCCTTGTGTTCTCAACTCGTTTTCTACATACTTCCCAAGACACACAACACTGTGGTTTATTGTGTTGTTGCCCTTGTCATCATGTATTTCATCCAAGGAGAATTGCTATCATACCACATGAGCACCACTACTACTTCTACTCCTTTCTCCTCTTCTGTTTCCTTCTAACTTCAACCACAATCACAAACCTTCTCTCTCTCTCTCCTTCCATGATGCACTCAAGTCAAAGCTGCCTTGAAGCCATTGTAAATGCAATAAGCCATCCTTCCTCTTCTAATACAATTTATGTGATTACCCTCTTATCAAATTAAATCGTGGAATCCAGAAAATCCAACATAAACGAAACTTGCGGAATCACTGAAAATGTTTGCTTCAACTATGCATTTTCTTTAGAAATATTAAGTTGGTGGGCTTACCTGCTTGTGCATCTCAACGTTAAGGCCGTATGACATCTCGTAATACTGAAATTGTAAAGAAGTAATTCATTAGTAATGATCAAGTCATGATATAATGCAAGCTATTTTTGGCAAAGCTCAAAGCAATTAAGCAAATAATCTAAATTAATAAATTACTACATTAACAAAATATTTTACAGCAGCTTTAGAGATTATAAATACTTTGATGAAAGGCGTATTTAAAGCATCTAAATTATAAACAATGAAATTCAATTAAGCAGTAACTTTCTAAAAGCGCAAGCAATCGTACCAGAACAAAAATGTTTTAAAAGAGTGTGTTTTGCCAATAAATGTGCACTATAAAAACTGAACCAAACTAATCATGCAAGGACCACAATTTCGATTAAAATCTCGTCCATAATTGATATGATAACTGTCAGAGAATTGTGGTCATTACGATAAAAAGGGGAACACCGGCTCATTAATTAATCACGAACCTGATTCCACAAAACACATCATGTTTCTACCAAAAGTATACATATTGTAGGATTGCATGCATCCTCTCTCCCTACTACACCCCACCACATGCAAGCATTCATACTAATGTGTAATGCATACATGAATGCATGTAGAAACAATACTGCTGACCGTTAAGTGCTTGAATCGCAGTAAAAATAAGTGTACATTGATTAAATGAGGCAAGCAACAAAACCTGCACGCCAAACTCTTTTAAGTATACGCGTGCTCATGCAATATAAAATGCTATCATCAGTTATTTGTGAGTAAGCGTAGGAGTGAGGACGGGGAAAGGAATGATAATGGTAAAAGTGTATGCCATCAGTGGTAGTTGGTGTGGCATACCGTATGCCATGGGCGTGTTTCTACACATTTTCAAAAAATGTTATTGCTACCAACATATGCGTGTTGTGCATGTCCACGACTACTATTAGAGAAGCAAAGGGGAGAAAGTGAAAGCCTCATCGGTTTCCAAAAATGCAATATATACATATATTTGTACTTATTAGTGGGTTATAGCGCATGTACATTTATGCGTGGTCCTGAAAGAGAGGCATTCAGAAGTAGAATAGTTACTATGATAAGCCATGTATTTAGAAGGGAGAGCCAGCATATCATCAAAAAGCAAATAAACAGTTACAGTGGCCGGGTTGGTGTTGGAAAGTGAAAGAACATTGATAAATAGTATACAAATTCTACTGTGTATACAAAATGCAGATTTATTTTAGTGGCTTTCAGTAGACAGAAGAACATAATAAATTGTAGGTGTAGAAGTGATAAGGGAAAAAAGTTGGAAATAATGACATTGTGTGGGTTAAATGTAGAGGCATTGTGTAAAAGAGTAAATAGAGAGCTTTATCAAATTTTTTGTGTAAGTAAATAAATATATATACATATATAGGCATACACATATATTCCTTAGGCCGGATTACTGGGCGAGTTCCGAAGAAATTGCGCTTATTACAACATATATACACACAAACAGGAAACGGTAGTAAGCATGTAGACAAATAATAATAAAGACAGAAAGAGCAAAAGGGCTGAAAATTTTGGATTTTGATTACATCTCTTTTTCGTGTGCTTGTGAGTGTGAATGAACAAGTTCTTTTCAACTGCTACCACTTTTCCTCCCATGTAATGAACTTGATATACACACACAAGCTGTATATACACATTAGAAGCAATATTACAGGCGGGTGTGTGTGATGAGGAGAAACAAGGAATTTTCATCCAGTCCATTATGTACATTGAATGCTTTTGCTCTTTCTCTCTCACGCACACACACCGACTGCATGGCATATACAAAAAGCATGCCATGCAAGCCAACTTTTGCCACGGAGACCAGCCACTAACCTCCACCACCACTAATACTACTACCAGTAGTATTTTCGATGAACAAGGAAAAGGTCGGCAGAAAGAGACATGAGAGCAAACAACAGTTATGCACGAAACTCATTTATTATATAACACTTTAATATCCCCTTTTCCCAGACATACAAGCAAAGTACACACGCATTTAGTCAGAGAGATATTATGATTGTATCTTTGTGTGTACCTAATACTACGTATTCACAAACTAACATGTTCTCTCTTCGAAATGGAGTAACACCCTTTTCCAACTTTACTCATTCCTTTTGTGTGTGTGCGTGTGTTTACAGAAGAGAAAACAAAGTTAAGTTGCTTCTGTGTAAAGCTTAATATTCTTCTAACGGTCTGACCATCCGCATACTATTGCATAACACACATATATACATAGTTGTGTGTATAACTTCATACAAATATCACATTCATTCCATTCTTTCTCACATCCGACATCATTTTCTCATTGTTTGCTTGTTTACTTGCTGGCTTGCTTACTTTACTTCTACTTTCACTTCTACCCTCTTATTTCCTTCACACAAACATGCCATGACGGGAAAATAGCCTTGCGGAAAAAACTACTATGACTGACTTGACTAGTCTCTACACATCACCAACATCCTCATATAACAATAATATCCTCATCATCAGTAGTGGCATGGATTATGCTCGTAATAAAACTGGTGGTGGTGTTTATTCGACTTGCACAAAAGCATCTGCATTTTCCTACCTATATTCCCACTGCACGTTCATATCTCATTTATAATACAATAAAACAACACAATGCCCTGTTGTCGTGTGTGTGTGTGTCTGTCTGCTAGTATCTGTTCTCTCTTGATGTGTCGACAACGATACGAGGACGATGATGGTGGCGGTAGTGGCTGTTGAGCAGTGGTAAAGCATAATGGCTGACAGGCGTGTGGGTTGCCTATTTATTAAAGCACATTCACTTTGCAAACAGGAAGGAGCACTATAATAATATATTATGGACTATAACAAGCATCAGACCAGTAATACCATATAAAACTCAACAAACATTGCAGCATGCCACACTACCACCATCGCCGCCAAAAAATCATTTATCCTTTAACTTTATCTCTATCTCTGTGCATTATAACGGGCTACCTTTCTTCTCTTTCCCTCTCGGTTGTTCACTCACATAATTATTTCGTACCAAGTATAATTTAGTCACTCATTCACCCACTCATTCATTCCCCGTTTTGTTTGCTGGAACATGAAACAAAAAAGGGGCTTATATTTATAAGGATATATGTTATACTTTTAGGGTTGTTCTGAGTCCATTAATCCCACATGAGCGGAATAAAATGGTTGATGAGACTGCTTATATGTTTTGTAATCTGGAGAGTGAGCGTGCCTGGGAGTTTTTTCTGGTAATACGGTTGTTGTACGTATAATCCCCAAAAAGTAATAACTTCTGTTTTGGTTTCATTTTTGCCCATTAAAATTTTTTATCCGGGAGATATATGGAAGAAGGGGGAAAAGAACAACAGTTGCACTTGACTGCTGACATGACGTGTGCACGATCACGTTATACGCACATTTCTAATAATATCTACTGCTCTATTAGAGAACAAAAAGGGTAAATGATTTTTACTACAAAATGGAAACTTTTTTCCAACTAAAATTAGATCCCTAGAGAAATAGAAAGCGTAATTACAGGGTAGTGGAGAGGAAATTTATCGTAATTAAAACTGCTATTTTATTAAAACGAAGAAAAGGGATGGATGGAGCAAAAGATAGGTAGGAAATGGCTTGGTGGGTGTGGTGGGGAAACCTGTCATTGTTGCCATTCTGATTTGCACCGTTAATTTCCACAGAACAGAGGATGATGTAACGCCCACTCAAAGCACTACACAGTGAAATGAAAAATAACAATTAAATGTCAGTCTATTTTAAGAAATGAAATGAGCTATTGATCGATATATTGTGCTACTTATGATTATTAGTTTTTCTCTATTTAAGGCTATCAGATCGAAGTTGAACAAAAGATTGAAATGGGGATAATCAGGGCATGACATCAGCTCATATAATTAAGACAGTTAAAACCAGTTACTCTCTAAACGAGTTTTTTCTCCTTTCTTTCCTTCAACAAAGTTTTTCCTTTGACACTTGGACGAAGATGTCGGCTGAAAAAAAGTTATTAAAGCTCATGTGAAATGATAATAATAGAAATGGAATTTTACTATAATTTTCTTCCGTTTATACATAAACATTATACGGTCGCTTCTGCACTTAGGTATATGAAATGTGCATGTAAGCCCAATAATACATTTTACACTACAGCTATAACTAAAAGTTCACAACTCAACGCACTTTCTCCATCACTTGCTTCTTTCTCACTCCCTCCCAAAGCAGATTCTTTGCCAGCTTTTCTACAAGTTTGTAATGTAAATGCAAATTATATAAAAAACTGTAAGCCAAAAGTCAAAAAATGTGCGGTATACGAAATAGCAGAGAAGAATAAGTAGAAGCGGAAGATGAAGAGAGACAGTACAGCACATATTGAGAATACCAAGGAAGCTAAACTTTTTTCTTCTTTTTTTACTCGCTTCCTCAATCCTTTGAAAAACTTGTCATGCAAAGCGTGCCACTGGTTTTTTTAAAGCCATGCACACACACACACATAACGAGAAAGTAGTCGCTGTTGTAGAAGAAAAGAACATTTGCCTCAAATAGAAATACATACCACACGCAAAAATGACTAGTACTCATCGTAATACTAAATGAAATGACAGAGAAAGACACACACATTTACTCGTTAGTTATAATAATAATAAAAAGGATAGAAAAAGGAAGGAATGAATGTCCCAACATGCGACATGATAATAATGTACATATTTAGATATATGTAGAGCGACAGCCGAATAAGAATGCATAATAACAAGAAGAAGCCCACATGGTTTAAGGCAAGTTAACGGGGAAAGTAGTAATAATACATTTCTCATTCCATTTCTATTCTTCCTTTTTCTTGTTTTCTCTCCCTTTCTACTTTCTCGTCTTTCTCGCTCTTTTTATTTGGTTAGAACTGCTTGAAAAATGCACCAAGGAATAATAATAAGATATCTTTTGTAATATAGAGAATAATAAGAAGCACGCAAGAAGGAAAATAAATGGTAATAGTGCTTAAAGAATCACTGTAGACTTAAAGAGTATATCTCAAGTATTACCCCTCCTCTCTAGGAAATAATACACTTTCTTTATAATAATATTACAAAATTGTATGCATTTATACGGAGTGAACTTTTTAGAAAGAATTTTCTCCTATAGAAAAAAAGCTGTACATTTTCTCATGGAAAGATTCTCATGGTGGTGGTATAAAAAGGGTAAAAGGATAAATATATAAGAAAGACAGTAGTAGAGAAAGACTAAAGCGGACCAAGTGGTAGTAGAAGAGAAAATAATATGGAAAGAGAACTGTGAACAAGGACGTCATTACTATGCCACACCACGGCGAATGAATAACAGACAATTTTTATATAATTCCCAAAGAAATCCAATGCTACTACCACACAGCTACTGCTTTTTCTCTTTTATTCTTTTCTTCTATTTTTCTCCATTACATTTTTTCTTCATTTGAAGCACTTTTCAAAAAAGTGGTGTCTCTTGTCTACTTTTACTTTATATAGCGTGTTCTTCTTTTGAAAAGGGTTAGTGAGTAAGTGTGTGCGTATTCAAAAGAATATAAAATTATACTGGTTTTAAGTGAGTGAACACACTACACACCCACAGACTGTAGACGTCCGCCATTATCTTCAATCTCATTTCTACATTTTCTTCCCACTAATTTTTTTCTCCTCCATTCTTCCTTCTCACAGGGAGAATAATAGGAATAAAGAGAAGTTTTTCTTCACTGTTCTTGGAAAAGTGGAATATTTTATAGAAAGTGATATAAGCATAAAAAAGGGGAAATCTAATACGTGCCATCATTTACTTCGTTGCTTACTTTCCTTTACAGGGAATTTTTTGCTGGCTTTGCATGTTTGCTTATAACATTGTCAGTATAAAAATTACATGAGATGGATCGGAATACTGTGGGGAAAATGATAATAGTAAGGATGGTGGAAAGGGGAATTGTTATAAGTTGAAAGGAAGCAGTGTACTAGAATAAGGGAAAAAGAGAGGATATTTTTCAGTCAAATGAAATGAGTCGAGTGAAGATGAAATGAAATGAAAAAAGAGCGCAATATAAAGGGGTCACTGGTTGGCTTAAAGTATATATAACTTTTGCATGAAACTGGCTTAGCTCTCTACATTAAGAGCGAGAAAGGAGTAAGAAAAACTATTTGGAAGACTGGCAGATGGTTAAACAAGGAAAACGATCAGCGACTTTTTCCTATATTATCATAATTTTTTATTATGAGTATATTCATCGTCCGTCCGTCGGATAAAAAAACTTATGGTTACTTCATTGGCTGGTATATCATTTTCTGAGCTATATTACACGGTAATCATGATGATCGTCAGTATAATCTTATGACGAAATACTTGAATAATGAGAATATTACATTATTCAACATTACTTGAGTTTGAGTGCTTTCATAAAAAAAGTACTTGTGACGGCGACGATGATGTAACAAAAAGTTTGTAAACTTTCTTTCGTGAAATGATATGATTATTATGACACTTGACATTTCTTTCCTTAATTTGATACTTTTGTTTGGTGATCTTGTTTCTATTTTTTGTTTTTCGTAATATTATTATATATTTCATCCTCTTTGGAAGTTTAATGTAAACAGAAGCTTGTTTTTTTTCATTTGACAAAGGAATTGGGAAAAAGCAAAGTGTATAAACTCAAGTTTGGTACTTGATAATATTGATGAAGCAACAGACACAAATTGACAAAAGCAGTTAAGAAATTACCTAAACAAAGTTACATAAATATACATAAAATCTAATTACTTTTGGTAGGTAGTTTAGCAAAATAGCAGCATAAGCAAACAACCACTTGGTGATATGCAATGTTAGGAAAGCAAAACAATCAAGGTACACACTCACCATAACATAATGTCTTTGCATCTCTGCTTTCTCCTGGACCATTTTTTCACATTCGACTTTCAAACTGAAAAAATAATTAACAAGCACACATTGTAATAATTGTAGAAAGGGATACATTCATTTCATTCTCAGTTCTTGAGGGTTCTGACGATCCGATCCAAAAACGACATAATTTTATGTATGTATTGTATAACATAGCAGGGTTTAATATTAGTTTCATAAAAGTTACTGTAAATGCATGTACAAAATTTATAAACAGTTTATTCAATATTTTCCTGTCAATTGAAGATAGTGAATTCCTTTTGAAAATATACCAAAAAAATTCTACAAGATCACAGTCTTAATATCTCAGCATATTCTTATATTTTTCTTTCTTTTCTTCTTTCTGACGTGCAATGTTTTATGGTTCTTTGAAACTACTCTGACGGCTTTGGATTACATGTTGGCGACAAAGTTTTCCTGTAAGAAAAGGAAAAACATCCATTTCTCTTTTATGTACACAAACACGCGTTTCCCAGTCGTCAAGTCATGATTTCTTTTTATACTATTTTTCCCTTCTCTTTCTCGCTCTCTCCAACAAACGTAAATGTCTCTCTTGTAAAGGACAAACAAACCATAATCATTTGGGAGATGACAGAAGCGAAGAGAGAGAGAGTGGGAGAAAGAAAGAAAAACTTTTCTGTTTCCTTTTCTCTTCCTTTGAACCGAGTCGGAATGCTCAACGGTAGCTGTGTGGCAGTCTGGTTGACGTGAAGTACAAACAAGTTGACTTTTATACTGCTTCTGTTGAGTTTTTTTGTTGGCTGCTAACATTTTTCTCTTTTAGTTCTCTTGCACTTCAACTTTTTCGTAGTCTCTCTCGCTTCCCCTTTTCCGCTGTTCCATGAAACGTGTCCTTCATTATGATTGTGTAAGAAAATATTTGTCATTTTCATTCAACTTATTATTAGTTTCCTGTCTGGCTCTATTGTATTTTTAAAAGTCTATATAGTAGTCTGGTATGGTGGCTGTTCATTACCACCAGCTGCCAAAAACAACAGCGTAAATGTATATAACATAATTTGGCCACTATATATTGATATCATAATATTATATTATGTATACATACCTCTACAGCTTCAAATATTAAATGATAAAATGCACAATGTAAATACTTAGGCAAAGTTGCCAAAGGCCCATATTACTAGTTAGGTGCAGGTGGACCTTTGGAAGCCAAAAACGGGACCCATCTCATTTTGTAGATTTCGACACGTAGAATAAAATTGTTGCTGGGCACATGTCCCGATT
>JAHZMV010000309.1:0-10239 GCA_027743765.1 Coecobrya sp. COE2
CTCTTTCAAGTCGGAACAGTAACAATAACTATATTATTCGTTTAATTTAAGATCATGAAGTGAAAACCAGTCGGTCAGCACAATATTTAGTCTGATTTGAAAGTATTGATTCATTTTGTAAGAAAGATAAATGATGTATGTACAATTAGGAAGAATATTTATTGAGCGTGTGTAGCATTTAAGAAAACTAACGAAATGAATATAATAATTAAAGCGTATGTTAGGTAGTAGGAATTTTTTTCGTGCTTGCGCTCATTGAAAAAGATTTGTTTTGTCTATTTTGGGAGGACTGGCACTGACAAAATCCTCCCTCACTACTTACCTTGAAATTATTAATAAGTGTAGTCTGTAAACTACTAACAGAAATAAACTTGATGCTAACTGAATTGTTTTCAGTGAAGGCAATGCCAATGCCGTAACGAGAACAATGCAAATAAAACCAAAATTTAAAGGCTAAACAAACATAAATATTTATTCAAAGTTTGAGCATCTTAATACAGAAAATAATGAGCAATCAAAATGTGTTCTGGTTTCAACGAGTAAGATATTTCACGATGATTTCAGTTAGTTAACAACCACCTTATAAGTTGACTGTACAACACAAAATTGATATTTAATGGTACATAAATGCCAAACATACATAAGCCCATGAAAGATGAAAGATGAATGCACGACCATCTTATTTTTATCTTCTGCAAATTAGTGTAATTTTATGCAAATTGCCCAAATAAGCGAACAGTTCTGGAAGATAGGCGGAACGGATATGAAATGCTTTAGTATTAATAACATGTTCGTTATGATCAGTTATCAGTCATCACTTAACTAACCATTAATTTATTGTAAAGCAAGGTGCATAAAATATTTTTTATAAGAGATGCATCCACAAACTATACACATAGGTACATGAATTGCTGCGAGGTAAAATTATCATGGGGTGATATGCCAGTCAGAGATCAAGGTAGTTATTATATCGATAGAAAATCGTCACGGACCTTAATCTTTCTGAAAGGCCTACCTTCACCGTGTTTATTTAAATCTATTTATGGAAATTTTCCTGCAACCTACCCGCTGATTGCTGATTCCAATCGTGTAGCTGTTTTTTTTTGTGCACGTGGGTTGTACATGTACACATTTTTACATACGTTCATAATGAACAAAACATTTTTAAGCCGAGTATCTCCAGATTGTACTTCTCCTGCAGATCTGTTTAATGTTGTCACTTTTAAACCCTAAGGAATCTCAAATGCAAAGTTTTTTGGTTGTAGAGACAGGAAAAGCATATAAAATCCCTAAAAGTATATTTACTCCTGAAACTTGCGTAAATAGAAAATACCCTGTAGTCTTCTTGAGTAATAATATTATGTACATATTTTCTATCCAATTTACGTAGTCACACAGCTGTTTGGGCACTGCAACGCCTGCTAGCTAGTCCTCATGGCTGAAACTTGCGTAAATAGAAAATGCCCTGTAGTCTTCTTGAGTAATAATATTATGTACATATACCAGCAGCAATCAGTAGCAGGACTACTCGGATGAAAAGCTCAATCTAAGTAAATCTTTCGTCATATACATACTTACTTGGAATTACGCTAACTGATCACTGCCGTAGTGAACTATTTCATGTCAAACACTTGGGGTTGTTGTTCCATCTCCATTTAAGCAACTCTCTGTGTTTCAGTTGTATTTGAGAGAGAAGTAAAATTTGTGAAAGCCGGTTCATAAAAACTAATGTCAGATCATTCAGTAAATTCAGTTTGTTGTTAGTGCCCGTATGTAAACAGGGTCTATACTTTTTTTAACTGCACACACACAGCTATCATGCAAGTAATCTCTGTTTTACTGAACTACGTTTGCCCATTAAAAACAGCAATGCGGGTGATCATGTTCGGAAAAAAATGTAATATATTTTCTCTCTCTTCTTGTGATGGAGCATGTCTATGTGTCAGCCCAAAGACAACAGACAGAGCACGAAAAATGCATCATTTCATAAAGAATAATGGACGGTTCAGAAATCTTTGTAGAAAGAAGGAATAATCCATTCAGCATTGAGGGGTTTAAAAGAGTAATATTATTACCTTCTCTCGGTATGTTTAACAGAGAAAGGCATCAGTGGAATAGATTTCATTTTCAGTGAATCCTTTAGAGCCATAAAATTTCAGTCTGGTGATGATGATCATGCCAGCACACAAGAAAGATATCTGATTGGATACAAAATGCAAAGAATCTCATAATGAGCTCTTTAAAAAGACAAGTAAATAATGGTTATCGTTATGCGTACTTGTCTATATGTGTCTGCTTGTTTTCAAACAAACAGACCGTTTTTTATGTTTAGCTTAGAAATAATATTACATGTAATCACCGGGAATATACACTTTGATGATCTTTTTGTACTGTCATTATTAGCCAGTAATGCGTTTTTTGCAATTTGGACATCAATACCTTTGGCGTTAATGGATATGTGTTTCTGATACGATGATTAACTAAACTGAATTACTTTGCCATGAATTGAGGAAAGGGTCGTCTTTTGATCTAATGCGTAGTGAGGAATTCATGTGTAAAATGTTCTTGACGTGAGATAGGCAGTCCATTATTCTTTTGAGTATGACTTTTCTCTCACAGAATGTGAATGCCTATTTCATGAGAAGGAGATGATTGACGACTTCCTTTGCGCTTTGTTTTAGCTTTGTATGAATATGTGGATATAGCTAACTTGTATTTTTAGTACAGCCTCCAAGATGAAAGTGTTAAAATGTTTGAATAAAACTCCCAGGGTGTCACAAGCAACGTTTTGCATGATCTTATATTTTTCTTTTTTTGTTTGCATTTGACAGGAGCCAGTCGAGAAATGCTGGATGAGGATATGCTCCAGCTGGATTGCAAAGTGCCTTGCTACACTGTGTCAACTTCAGAAATACCAACTTCCGCAGCTGCTGCCTCCACATCGGCGTCAATTGTGACTACTGCCGGATCACCCGGGACAGCAGCAAAGACACGTAGTCTTACCAATCTTTCAACACGACTTCCTCTGTCCATCGCTCCATCATCACAGTTTGAAGAATCTACGGGAGACCTCAGTGACTCTGAGGAACGTGCCAAATCATTAGAGTTTCTGCTCGATGAAAATCATAAGAGCTCATCTGTGGTAAGTTTTATACTCTGTGCAATTGAAGAATCTACGGGAGACCTCAGTGACTCTGAGGAACGTGCCAAATCATTAGAGTTTCTGCTCGATGAAAATCATAAGAGCTCATCTGTGGTAAGTTTTTTTTACTGTGCAAATCCGATATTATTATTATTCAGAGCTGTTAAGTCAGAGTCAAGGGCTTGCACAAAAGTTAATGACAGTATCTATTTGAGAGACCTAAATGTGAAATGAGATTCTTCTACAGCTTGAATTCATAAGGTGTCATTTTCATGATTCCATGCATAGAAAACCATACTGTGAAAAACACTCCAGTTACTACGATGTTGTATCACAATACCCCAAATGCTCATTATACACTCAATTATGGAATTATTTTCACATCAGTTTCCTAATCTATAGTATGTCTACCAGAGATTGAGAGATACGTTTGTAGTTAAAGTTTAGGATTTTTAATTATTTACCATACCGTATCGAGTATTTTATTTCTCGAGCTTACATACTGAACTAAAAAATGCTCTGACTACTTGAGACCCGCATGCATACGATGCACTCCATAGTATGGCATGTAAGTGTGAACGAATTCCATTCTAAATACCTTTGTGTAGAGAGTGCAGACAGTAAATGTTCCGTTACAAAACAATGCAGCATGCGATGATCTCATAGAATGTGCGTCTGTCCTGTAGACGGTTAAAAGTTCTTGGAATAGGTATGTATGTCAAATTGGTGGAGGTTTTATTAAATGGGAGTTGGTGTACTACTCGACACTCGTACTGACATGTTATGTTATGTATCTACATCATTTCGTCTAAAAATAGAATTTGAATTCCATTAAATGCACAGTAAATAATTAGCTCGGCATGATATTTATCAATTCTACTGCCTATCCATGCATAGGAGTGTGTATTCATTGGAAACTTCCTTCTTTACTCAATTTTAGAACGTAACTGATTTTTTTACTCCAAGAATGATAGTGGCCTAATGAATGGAAACAATAAAACCAATGATATTCTTTCTTAAAGACGCTAAAAATGTTTCTGTTTATTTTGTTTAGCCTCCTGAAAATAAACTGCGGCTGGAGACACGGCAGCTTTCCGAACACGAACTACGAATTCAACGCTCGCTGCAACGACTCAATGTACCGGAATGGTACAAACAACATGAAACGTTATCAACGGCAGGAAATGCTCCAGCAGCAACACCATCATCTACCCAGAGCAAGTCAGGAACACTGAGTATTCTCAAACGTGCTGAATATGGAAGTTCAGGTGGGCTGGCAGGTGGTTGGACAGGTCTTTCTACGTACAAGGCACCGTCAATGTCAAGCCTTCAAAGTAATGGAGGACGAAAGCTCAGGTAAATGCAAATTATGCAATTGAATATTCATTGAGCAATGGAGAGAAGTCAATAATGCTGGAATAAATTATGTCCAAATACGTACGATTTTTGGCCCAATATTTGAATATTGACAAGAGGTAGGAAGGAATGATATAATCTTCCAAGAGTTCAATATATTCAGACATCAAGAGAATTGATGAACTGCTGAAAAATAATTATTTGAGTTTCATAATGCCCCATTAAAATCAGGATCCATTGTTTTGTATGAAATGAAAAGATCTCTGGAACATGATCTTTTGACCTGTTTATTGCAATTTCTAAAAACTTGATAAAAAGATGTTCTTTGTGAAAAAAGTATTGATACGTAGATTTAACTCATCCCGATGTTAACTTTTTAGAGGATAACCAATGTAAATATTTTTTGTTCTATTTTTCATTTTTAGGAACACTCAACAAAAACTTTGTTCGTGGACGACCTGCAACAATGAGTGTAACAACGAGAACGTCGAAAGAGTCCCTTCTGGCGTCAGGTTCGGCAAGCCATAGTCCATCGGCATTTGAGCGTTCTTCATTTACGTAAGTTCAGTTATACTTGAGTTCACACAAACTTATATAAATCTTGGCGAAATGAAATTAGAACTAAAACTAATATTTGTTACACATTTTACAGGTATGGAATGCCATTCACTATGACTCGATTTGGACAAGGAAGACTGAGCACACATTCGAGCAGTGTATCCCCTCCATCAACGCCTGACATCTACAACAAGGCCTAGCTCGTACGTGAAGAAACCTTATCTCGGTTGGCGATCACAAGAGAAATTAAATGCCGCTGGTGGGGCATCATCTGCAGCTCCAAACACCGGACCACCGAAATTATCTATATACCTACCACCAGCAGAAAGATTAGCTGCCGATCTGATTGCAGCCCGTGCCAAATCCCCACATCCTCCTGTCAGACCCCCTGTCAGCGACAGACCTCCACTCCCTAAAGCTCCACCGCGATCTGACAGAACCGTTTTGACTAAAACTCACAATGCAACCGATAATTCAATTGAGGTTGCAGGTGCACGGTCTTCCTCACCAGTGATAAGCAAGCAGACGTCTTCATTAGCTGTTGTTACCAAACTTCCCCAATCCCAACAAAGTAATTCTATCCCTGCACCGGATTTTTACCAGGGTAATTCTAACGAAGGCTTACAATCGCATCATAGGAGCAAAATTCAATCAACAAGAGTTCCAGATGTACATGATTCAATCCGCCAAGTTACCTCCGCCATCAGTCATTACGTGAATAGAGGCAGTGAAAAGCAAAGCCAGCCAAAGGCGACAAAGCCAAAAACAGGAAAGAAGCAAGCAATATGGATTGAATCATCTTTTGTTGGTCAAAAGCCACCGACGAATTAAACATGAATATTATATTATATTCTATGTATATTATAAACTAGTGAAATTGTCACTTTAAAAAAATTAGCTGTTATAACTTGACCAGTAGCGGTAGTGGTGCAACTATTGACATAAATCATTTTAAAACAAAACCGTCGACGAAAATCGAACCCCTTTGCACACAAGTATTTTTATATGTAAGATTAGATAATACATTACCTAACCAATCAATCAGTAAGAATACATAATATACGTGAAAAAATAACTACCAAAGGAGTATTTATGAGATTTTTTGTTTTTACTTTACATTGTCAACGCATATGCTTCAATATGCGCGACATTAAGAAAACGTGGGCATTTATTGGAATATAAATAATCATTATTATTGTAAATCCCTAGCCCTACTTTGTAAATTGTATCCGTTTTTTAAAGATTACGTGATGGAGATTTCACCTAAAAAGGTTATTTTATGATGCTTTAATCAAAATATGTAATATCCGAGAAGCAAATTATATCCAATCGTATGTAGATAGTGTTTATGAGTACGTTATTATTCTATAAACTGTTATGAATGTTATTTTAAGCACGTATAGTTTACACTTACGTGGAAGCCCTATACAATGGCAGCTCGAAAACTTTTTAATTTATATTTTATTTACTTGTTAAAATTGTTTAACAGTTTGTTAAATTTTTATTAAATTATTGCAGCTAATTTACCATATAGGGTATAAAAAATCTATTACTTTTATTTCATTATCGTGTATTATCGATGTATTATTTTACTTTGAACGCTAGTGTGGATTTCGTTGTTGATGACATTGAAATATTGTGCTTTATTATATTTTAAAGAATATTACTATTTTATGTATATTCTATTAGTGTATCTATAATGTTTTGATTTTTTTCGTTGAATGACTTCAATAAAAATGCACATTCACATTTAGCAAATAAAAATACCAAAGCGCAATACATTGTTTTAAAAAGCAATCATTGTGTATTCCGACTTCATGAAATTGCATATTTAACGAAATAATGCTTGATGACGACTTACTCCAAAAGAAATTTTGGTTTGAAATGGGTTTTTATTTCATTGATTGCATAAAAAATCAGAAAATACAAAGTATTGACATCGAAAACAATTAATTAGATTGGGCCTTTGGGTTGTAACACTAGACGAGAGATTTTTTTTGAGGATTGTGAACTTTCATATAATGCTACCAGAGCAGTCATTTTTATACACAACGAAATGTACATGAACAATTTAAAAAACAATTTGATTAAAAACATATTAAATGCTATGAAAAAGCTCAAAGGAGTTAATTAACTTGTACAGTTTAAACTGCGCAGTATGCGGCAGGTTTCATAAGAATGAATAAAACTACAACAGGTACAGGTAATACTCCAGAAATATCTATCCAGACATTGCGGGAAGCCCAAGTCCACTCCTCATTTCGTTTTCATGGTTTAATAGCCACTCTTTAATGTCAGGACCGCCGTTATAATTTCCGATCTCAGATGTAGCTTTAACTACCCTATGACAAGGAACAATAATGCAGTTTGGATTGTTTTTCATAGCTGATCCAATTGCCCGTGCAGCTCCTGGAAAACAAATATGCAATAGTAAGCGTAATGTTCAATGTAAATGTTTTAGTGAATTTGCATAACCGTTAAACACTAAACAAAACTTCAATTTAACTATTAACATTAAATTAGCTTACTTGGCCTGTTCACAAAGTTTGCCAATTGTCCGTAGCTGACAGTATCCCCAAATGAGACACGGTCCTGCAATGTTTTCCAAACTTCCTTCTGCAGATCAGTTGCTTTTGGAACACAAATTTCCAACGGTTTTGGAAACGTTTTATCAAACATGATTGGATCACTGAAGTAAAGATGAAACCACTGGGTAATTTTCTGGAGCATCAACTGAGGTTCTTGGTTTCCGTCTTTTTTACCGATCTCAGGTACAACGGAGTTGTTCTCGAGAACGTTGATACTAAAAAATAAAAATAAGCAGGTTAAAATTATATTTAACTATTGGCTGCTTTACTTATCCTGCAAATATTATGATAATCTACACATTTTTCAAGACTTCACTGAACTAATGTACCTTAAATCCGGTTTGAACGGTAATTCCTTGTTCATTCGGGTAACCGAGTGTGCTCCTTTCCCGCATACTTTCACCATATACTCCCCCAACGGGATTTTGACCACTTTCCCCAGTATTGGGGTTCCAGCTTCAGTGCAGAACATTTCCTTGCACTCTTTGTCCATCCTTTATTGAAGCCAATCAGAAAACCTCGGCCAACAACGGCAATCTGTAAAAAAATAGTTAAAAAACCTTTAACATAATACATAATAACCAAATTCTAGTGAAAGTTCAAACTATTAAAACAAGCATCGTTACTAAACACTCAAATGCTCTTATTATGCATGCCTGTATTCCAATCAAAAACCGTTCTAATTATACCTAATTAAATTGCAAAATGACAAGTGAAAGGAGATATCAGAGAACTCAAACAGGCTGCTGGAGAAGATAAGATGATCACCCAGAAACTGATGATAAGGTCATCAACAGTTAAAACTTAGCAAGTCTAAGTAAATGACAGTGCTTTGACACAAATATAAAAGCGTTTCATCTGACTTACTGGACACCTGTGCATCTGAGAAACCGATTGACTGACTTTCATTTCACCTTTCTTTGTGTACAAAAACGTAAGTAGATTCATATTTGTTGGTAAACAGAGAAGAGAAAGAGACCCCGTTCAACTTCTCACGAGCGAGCTGTTCAACTGGAATTGGGGCACTCTGAGATTCTCGTTATGAACGATATTTTACTTTTGCACCTCACATCATAAAACTTGCATTTCCAGCTTAAAACATGTACAATCTTGTGAAGAAATCATATCTCGTTATGAACGATATTTTACTTTTGCACCTCACATCATAAAACTTGCATTTCCAGCTTAAAACATGTACAATCTTGTACAGAAATCACGGCTTTCATTCAAGTCAACTGTCAACTAGTCACATTTAAGTTAAATGATTTAACATGGATAAACGCACATCAGTTATGAAAGGCAGACAAACGGAATAATAAACCATGCTAAACTTTTTTAACACGAATATAAACTAACTTCACATGAATATAACGATAGAATGAAAGCCAACATGTACCTTGTACCACACTGGAAATCAAGAATCCCTACTTGTTTTTATGCCAAAGAAAAGTTATACATTTATGCTTCCCTAAATACCAAAATTAGTCATATCAGTATTTCCGATGCTCTGCAAGCAAAACTGTTCATGTTTGTAGCATTGTCATCTTTACCGTTTCACACGAATCATGAGGATGGACGAATGAATGCAGAGTATGCTTTCTGGAGCCGAAAAGAATGAGAGCTTCTGTTAGCTTCTTAAAGACAACACCAAGAAAATCCAAGCATTTAGTTAGTTAGATATTTATGTTAAGTAAGTGCAATGGATATTAAATGCATGACTTCGTTATTTTCGGCGTGGCTTCGCTTTTTTTAGGTCTCCTGACTCAGGAGACAGGATAGACAATGGAATACATTGTAAAAAAAGATGTGCAATAAGATATTATTGTAGCCAGCCAAGCCAAAAGGCTCGAGCTTTAAGGAGCTCCTCCTCTCCTTCTTCTCGGCAAAGTAGCCAAGCTGTTTAAACATGATGGTTTAAAGCAGTTAGCAGAAGTGTCGAGCCAGTCATTCGTGTATTCCTCCAACAACAAGCCAAGCGGTTTGCTTTGGCTCATTCCACCATTAAGTTTTTTAGTAGACACTCCACCATTTTTTTTGTACTTTTTTGTTAGTTTAGAAATATCGTTAGTTAACTTTAGATCGCACTTTGGAATACTGATTCGCAGTTTTTGTAGTACTGATTAAAGTAGTTATACTTAAGTTAATGGAAAAAAAGTTAGGAGTTTAGTAAAATCCGAAATTCTGGTAGCCGATATCTCCGAACGAATTTGTAGGTTTAGTTTTTATATAAAACAGGTTGTTGGTGGTGGAAGCGTTTATTAGGGTTATAACTTTACTAACTGTCCACTTTTTTAACGTACAATTAAATAATTGTGATATACCGTGAAACCCGAGTCCTGCCGCATTTGTGTGGAGTTGCGCGCACTGAGTGCCTATAGTGCATGTCAATGGAGTTTGGACCAATTAACTGAACTGAATCTTTAATTACTTGTAACGTAAGTCAAATAATAATATTTATTTCTATCTAATGATAAATGAGACAATTAAGCATCTTGCATCCTTCCAATTAACTTTGGAACATTGGTTCCAAAAAGTTTTGCAATGAGTAGAAAGTTTCTGAGAATAATATGTATCATTCAGTTGTCAAACGAAGCG
>JAHZMV010000310.1:0-17335 GCA_027743765.1 Coecobrya sp. COE2
CGTGACGTATATTTCTTTACTGTAGTGTACCTACTTGGGTTTCTTGATCTGTAATCTATACATAAGGTTCTCTACATTATGTTCCCAGTATGTACTTAAACTTTCCACGTACATACGTATAGACTTTCATTTTCATAGGATTTCTAGACGAAGGATGCCTCAGCTAATGAAGCAGCTCGAAATATTCGTTTAATGGACAATTCTTTCTTAACCTCAATTGAGGGGTGTTTAGGTTTAACTCGTGATGGTGGGCTTACACATGTTTGTAACTTTGACTTTAGATTTTCCCGTTACCAACCTTTCACTGAAATGTTCGTGGTAAACAAGTTATATTACAATAGCCCTCAGTAAACTATCATTCCCTACATATTATGATCTATTAGACGTTCCCGCAATGTCTTAATGTTCATCATTGTGGTAGAAATGATGAAGAGCTCGTCTTTTTCCTAAATAAACTTTACTTGCGATAGAAAAACTTTTTAGGTAGAAGGAGGAAAGTTAGTATAGTATATATTTGGAAGTAGTGAGAAACGTACTTAGGTAATTCAACCAAAGGAACTATTTATCTTCGCTTGGATTATTTTACTTACATTTTAGTTTTGCGTAGTTTATTTTGTTCTTTCCATTGTTTGGCGAAATTACAACGGTTACTGCGAAAGAAAGAAAGTGATTAAGAATTACTGTTCAAAGCCAACTTTATCACAAGGGGCCGAACATATAGTTAACTCATTTTTAACCAATTTCCACTGTAGGGCTCATATATAAACCACATACCACCGTGTGTACATTTCGTTATGTGTATAGTCAGTTGCGAAGTTCCGCCGCTATTTTCATCTTATTCTGTGTATATGGTGCCCTTTCAAGTGCACATGCCTCAAGGTTTTCTATTGTTATCTATTAATTTGGAACAAAATGTTAAATGTACATATATGCCTTGAGTCTTTTATGTATTGTATGTATGATATTTTATAGTAGGTACATTGTTTTTCTTTCAAGGAAGTGAGGAACACTCGGAAAAGAGAATTTGTTTGCACACGGTTGTCTGTTAATTACACTTGTATTAGCTCCCCTTAATTTCTTCCTCGTCGCTCTTTTATTATCCAAAGTTTCCACCAATAAATGGGCTTTTGTTAGTCCCTAGATTCCGGAGAATGTCCCAAATTGGGATTATGTATTATTACATATAGACTATGAATATTTAATTTCGCTCTATATCTGGAAGTAACGCTTGACATGAAAGTAAGCTCATACGTTACATAGCGGATGTATTACATAAAGCGTTGCTTGTCCCCTAGAGTTTTTCCGGGTTTTAATTAGACTTGTTTATGATGTGATTAATGGATAATTTCTTCCGTCAGATTTTAGTAAATGAGTAATACCTCACTTTTTCTCTCGTTTCATCTTGTCAAATATCAATAGATCCATGCAAAGAAACAGTAGTATAAGGCAGCATGCACTGTGGTAATCACATCACAATTTTGAGTCCGGAAAAGCCTTCAATATAACTTCAATTTTCCACGGGCTATTCCCACCTCCAAGTGGGAATCCTTTGACTAATATTACCTAACGGAGGAACAAGGATAAGTAGGTGAGAAGTAGGAGCTCAATTTTGACGGGATTTCAGCAACAATGCAAAGTATGCAAACTAAAACTCAGGATAAAACAAGCCACCCGCTGGGTATACAATCTGGCTACCCGGAAAACACTCAAAACATAGCCAGAACTACTTTTGTATAAAATTACCAAAATGTATTTTTGTACTTCTTGAAGTTTTTCTACTGCAACATTATATAATCCAACAATTTCTTCAAATAACATAATGTATTAAATTGAAGACTAATATTAATATTATATTGTATGTGTAATGCTTACTGTGATATTAACGTTTCTCGATAATTTTTTCACAATTTGGACAGTATATCCATCTTGAAGCAGCATAATAATAATAATAATATTAAATTCTAGATAAATTCGGAGTCTTTCTAAAAACAAATCGGTTTCCCTAAACAAAAAGTCAATGTTTGGCTTTTGAAATCTCTTGAAATCCAATCGCTTTCCTCTGATCGTTACAAAGTAACTTTCAATATTCTTCAACAATGGTAAATGATCAGAGATAAGTACAAACTCAAAACTGTCATGTCCATTCTTATTTAATTGAATTTCATATTTCAAGGCTTGGTTCATATTGAGCATTTTGTTCGAAATTTATATATAAATGTCATGAAGTAGGAAGGAAGAGAAAGCATTATTGTGTAGTGGCCATGTAGGAGACAATTGGCTAGTGAAAGAGTTATGGGAATATAGGAATATATGGTTCAATTGAAATAGAAGGGATTTACGGAAAACACTCACAAAACAACCAAAACTACTTGGATGATCGCTGTATTTTGTTTTGTGACGAGGCTGTTATGTATTTCCTCTTCTGGCGAAATAAAAACATACAATATACAGGAAATGCATATAATATAATCTTTATACCACGTACACATATGGAAACGCAAAAATATGCCTTGCAGTGTACCCAAAGTTGCTACATGTGCTAATGCTTACTGAATGAAATAAGACAAGGATTCTATCAACTCTACAAATATGAATATATAGGAATGTTCGTGAATATACAAGACAAGTTATGATTGCAGCAGAGTTTACAAAAGAGAGCATAAAATTCGCTGATCTTTTGTGCTGTTCACTCAATCTTGCCATTGTCTAACTTTTCACAGCTCTATAACTCGACTATTGTCCGGAGATAAACAAAAGTACAAGAAAGTCAGCTCAAGAAAAATGGGATTTCATATCATGAAATTGTATTCTTGTTAAGTTTATGTAAAACTGAAACGGGATGAGAAAAGAAGGAAGCGTCGGAGGTTGGAATGCTACATGATGGAACACATGCATGTGAAGAAAGATAAGCGATGAAATATCATGTTCTTATGTTTTTGGTGGGATATTGGAATATGAAGACAGAGATTATATAAATACATAATAGTTTTCACCAAGAAACATTTTTCTTCTCGCCTCTGTTGTGCTGATGCCATCCACTTTTGCACTACATTCATAGCATAACGAACGACTAATGCAATCCGACGCACATTCACGAGAGAGTAACATCACACGACACGTGACAGATGAGGCGACTTAACAGAATAAAATATAAATTTGCATGACATGCTTGGATTTGATAAAAAAAATTGTTGGAAACAGCAGAATAGAAAAAGGATGTTCCTCTTTCCAATTCATCTTGTTCTGCTTTTGCCTCGCCTTTTACAAGCGTTCTCATCCGACAACAGCGTTTATTTTCTAGCTATTTACTAATACTATTTTCTTTGAAACTTTCTCCACTTTCACTTTACATTCCAAGACGCTTCGATGTGTAATATAGCACGTCGCTGACTACTACTTCTAGTGGTGTATAAGTACACAAAAGACGATACATTAGGACAAAAGGAGTGTCTGAAACACAATAGCGTAACACACAGTCATGATTGTTGAAAAAAATATTATACAGTTAAACTTGGAGAAAAGTTGGCGTGTAAACTAGTGCTTTTTGAGCCGAATAGCTTTCTCTTTCCACGTACTGTTTTATCTCTCGCCTTGGCTTGAGCACCTAGTTGTAGTACAACTCAAATATATATGAATTCATGTAAGATATATGCTTCATATAGTCAAGGAACAAAGATGAATATCGAGACAGAAGACGCCAACTCTCTTCTTTTGCACAAACAAGGTGACAACTTTGTTATATGATTATAAGCATTTTCTCTTTCACAGTTACACGTTCCCTTCCATTCCCTCCGCCTCCACATCCCATTCTTCCTTCCTTATAATCTCTTTGCATAACCTGTGTATCAAGTTACAGCGTTGTATTATAACTGCCGCTTTGTATGCACTCATTCAGCATTTCGTACACAGTAACCCTATTGTGAGTAAAAGTAAACGTGATGTAGAGCAGATATGCACTTCGCCCTCAAGTAGGTTTTAAGAATAGAATTTGTTACATGATAATATGCAAATTACTCTTGAACGAGGTGTGAAAGTGTGCTAAATGTTTTCTCAGCATGGAGCGCATTTAGAAACGTTTCAATTTACTTAGTTTGTTTTCCTTTTCCTCTCCCACTTCATGTACCTCTCAAGTAAATTAAATTGTAGAAGACCGTTTATTTTCTTTTATTTATCACATCGTTCGGCTTTGTTGAAAATTAATAGACAGGAAGAAGGATAGAAGCACTAGTTTAAGAATTGTTGGCATTTGTTTTTCTTTTTGTTATTATTGTTTTGTCGCGCTCCGTCAAACCTTATAAGGATACAAAACCAAAAATGTGCATATACATTTCTTGTTATTAATATAACTTAAATTTATTTCCTGCTTTAAATGTGCGCAATGGCCCATTATAACAGATGGCTCCACTTTACATAAAGTAAACACGTTTGGCAAAGCATGTACACCAGTCATGAATCACCAAGTTGCTCACTGAAAGCCACACCGAATCTTATTTACATCTTCATGCAAAATCCATTTTCTGTAGCCCAAAGTGTCTTTGGCTACTTGTGTTTGCCTCTTAAAGTTGAAAAGTTGGTATTTTTTCATCTCAAGAAAATTAAAATACCTACGGATGTATAAAGAAAATTGAGATTATTATTTCCCAATGAACTAATCTGTGAATTCCCAGTCTAAATTTCTTTATTTCAGGATAATTTTAGTTCCCACTGTCACCGTTAACTATTCCATAACACGAGGGAAAATTCAGAACCATAAACCCCTTCCTTCCTTTTATATTATGTAAAATTTCAGAGAAAGCTGCTTATGCTTAGCCAACCGGGCAAACAGGTTTGAATCATTTGACTTAAGTGCATTTGGTTCATTATTCTTAAGACTTTAAACATACTGCTTCCGTTCTACCGTCATAAGAAGCCTCAATGTGCAAAGGGGGACGAGGCCATCTTTTGGTTAGTGTTATCATGCAGATTTACGAAATCCTTAAATTTAAATCCTGTTTATTTTAGAAAGGATTCAATAGCACTCTACAGCAAAAACAAACAATAAACAGCAAAATGAGATAAAATTGAAAATGCAGTTTTAGGGTACCATTTCCTAAACAGGAATTGTACCTAAATCAGACACTCTATTCATTTGCTTTTACTTAAAGTTAAAATCTGCGCCACTTTCCTAGATTTTGTGCAATATCGGGCTGATTTCAGACATTCTTTGTACATAGTTAGCACTTAGCAGTGTGTGTTTGCTATTTGTTTAGGTATTCGTATTTTCTACTTATGGCTATTTTTGAACTACACTCGCACAGATAATTACCACAGTTTGATGACCACAATCCACAGTAAACGTTCGTGGCACATTTTCATATTAATTTCTCTGTTGGTAGATTAGAAATACTCCCTTTACTAACTTTCCAAATTACACTACAATACATATTACAGTGGGAAATTTTAGAAAGGTTTGTATAGGATACTGGAAAATATAGAACTCTGGTAAGAATCTACATGTACCGGTGGAGTCAAAGTGGAGTAATACCTAAATAGAACAAAGCTCACGGTTCAAGGGTACTTGTAGTGATGAGTCAAGAAGAAGCAAGTATGTGGCAATTAACAGCTAACCTTATGGTCAATTTTGACATTCAATGGCTGAAAACCAATGAATTAATGAAGTGAACTAACTAACTAAACGAGGATTACGCTTTTGGAGTTTATGAGTACGTCATTTTAAGTGAACACTACTAAAAGTACGTAAGACTACCAGATTAATATACAAAAATAGACATCCATTTAGAGTAGTTAATAAATTGAGGTAATTATGAATATTATAACCAATCCATACTCAGTTGCTATTAAAACCAATACATAGTTTGCCCCTTCTGCAGCCATTTAAAGTAGCAAGAGTCCGTGAAAAAATAAGGACTAGTTAGGGTAAACCATTCAGAATGATGTGTTTAGTGTTGCAAACTAAACAAACAACTCATCCACTCTACTATGTGTGGGTAGATCTTTCACGTTCTTTCTGTCATTACCGGTGCTATTGGTAGTGGTTGCCGAGTAGTATTATTGGTACTTTGGAACGTTGAAAGAAAGCTGGGGGTAGCAGCCTACTTTATTTAAAAGTAGTATTTTAGGTATCTTTTGTACGAGTCCCTGGAGAGAATGTGCGTTTCTCTAAAATTGGAACATATATAATCGTGCAGGAAAGCCAGAAAATAAGAAATGTACAAGAAAGCCAACTTAAAATCGAGTACTATCTTCTTATAGAGACCAGACAATGGAACTTTCACATTCATGTTTTTTAAAGTCTGTAAATTTCTAAGCTGACACAAAACCACGGCGAAGCTAAACTACCACTCCAATGGAGAGCATTCTTGGAGGAGATAATATGGGAAGTACTTTCATTATATAATGCTTAACTTTCATATATTAGACTGTGGTTACCAGTGCGGAAGGAAAACTTTCATTTTTATTTTACCATAGGTATATAACTGAAATGTGATACCAATACGTACTCTAAAGATATAATGTAAATGAGAATATTGATATTTATGGTTCAGAATGGAAACATGTTGAATGTTGATTTTCTCCTTAGAAAAATACCCGAAATGTTCAAGTACTGCGTAAAAGGTCATGTTTCCATCAAGATTTAACATAATTTGGTACTTGCAGTTTGTTCCACAACTCCAAAAACACACTGCGATTACCATTCACGAAAGATACTCCAGTCTTGCACTGCTACTTAAAAAAGCACCTACAATAAGAAGTACTAAATTCTGATTACAAAATCGTTTTCGTAAGTGTAAAAACCTTGATAAAAAGTAGGAGTTAAATCTTTTTCAATGGTTGACAACAACTTGAGTGGAATTGTATTTGTGAAATTAAGTTGATGCCGATATGCGCATTACATATGTGTAGTTAATAGTAACATAATAGTAGCAATATATAATAGTAGCATAAAGAAAGCAAGAATCATTCCTGTGAATGATATTAAAAGGATTGGGTAAGGGGAACCAGTGTAGAAACAGAAACAACCAATATAAATGCGTCCTAACGGACTTCTAATGCACATTTCTTATGTATCAACAAGATCTGCTGCTTTTTGTCGAAGAATCGTAGGTGAAAAAACTGTTTGCAGTTTGTTTATCTTCGCATATATGAATTTTGATACAGTGAGTGAATGCAATATTGTAGCCGAGTTGATACAATTCCTTTAACGTGCAGAATATTCTTAGTATTTTGGCTCTCCCATTTTTACATTTGCCTACAAAAAGGTTCTTTAAATCTTGAAATTGTGTCCATTCATGATAACAATGGATTGTTTTCGACTATCTCTTTTATATCCTTGTTCAAGTGTGCTTTGTAAACTGAGTATCATCATAGCTTTAGGAAGCACGTGAGCTCATTTTGATGTTATAACAAACTGAAATAGCAGGAAAACGAAAATAGAATGGAAAAGTAGAACAAAATCTTCATTTACGCAACGTTAAACATGCATTTTTTCATGACCGTCAATATCCTTTCCAATTCCGAATAAACCTCATTCATTTTCAAACAAAAACTATTTTATTTGTTTCCTTTAGGGCGGCATTCCGTAGGCCACGAAAAGATCAGTAGCCCCTATATTTCGTTCGTGTTTACCCGTTCAGCAAAACATTGAAAGGGATATATTTGATGATATTAGAAAAATAAAATTATAGGCTGAATCTTTTGTCCAACCAATTTAACAACCACAGACTCACCATTTTTGGGGAAATTGGAAAATATGAGAATTATTTAAATTAAGCTTTGAAGATTCAATAGATCTCTGGGGTTTTTTGTTAGTGAAAGCCAACCCATGGTTCCTTCAAAACAACAAACTGGGATTTTCCTGATTGGGTTTTGTAACAATCCAATATGCATGCATTGTCTTTTATACCACCAACTTGAATGTTTTAAATATTTACCTGACCTCATTAACTCAGACAATAGCTATACTTTGGCAAACAACGAATAGTGAAATATTTAATCCAATTCCCAAGCCTATTGAATGAAAAATAGTGAGGTTACTTTTGCTTGTTTACTTCTGTTTCTTTCTCTTTTTCTGTGTGAACTTAATACACCAGATTCATACTAGACAGATAAGATGTCAGCGTATGTAATCTTGAGAGGAAATTCGGATTGCATGATTTATTTTACGTAAACTCCACATGAGAAAATCAGGGCAGCATTGAATGCTAATTCTAAAATAATAAAATCTTTGAATTTTCACCATAACTAATAATAATACTGAGAATATTTTTGGTTATTTTCTTTACTTGTTCTCAAAAAACTCATATAATGTATTTTATCAAACCAGTATGGCACGGGTACGACATGCGTATCATCAAACTATAGGCAAGAGTAAATTTAGAACACTGTACAAACTGTGAACAAGCAACTGGCTTTTGGACAGCGAAAAACTCTTGTGCTACTACCATCTAGCTCACTAGTTGGTGAAAGTACGCCGGGATGAAAGCAAGTCATTTCCTAACTCTCCAGTAAGTAGAGAAAACTCTTTGATGTGAGTTGTATAGTAAATGATTACATGTGCGTATAGAGCTTCTACTTCTAACTGCCTCAGAGTTAGGTCTGGTTTTTCGGAATATCAGTTTCTTCTTTAAATGTTTTCTAATTGCCATTGTTGCATTTCCGTGTTGTGGCTATACCGTATATCAAGTGTTCAAACATGATTTTCATTGGAGAAAACCACGTAGGTTGGAAAATCTTAACTTGTGCAAAATCGAAAACAATATAGGTATAAAGTATATTTGAGCTGTTACGGTATCGTATCACAAGACCATAGTTTAGCATAATATTTCATGGTCTCATTTTCTCGATCAACATAAGCATTTTCCCTTCCCTTGCGTATAAACTCTGTGGAACAACCAACCGTCGGATCGTATTTACAGCACAAATACCCGTCTCTCGTCATCATACCAGCAGGTAAAGTGTGTAAATAAAAGAGCCTAATTTTTTTTTGGGTGTATCAACGATACGAACAGACAACAGGCATGCTGCCGTAAGCTGCAAGCATTGAATAAAACTCATTTACGATCGTGCTTACATGTTGTAATCTAAGTACACTTACAACTAACTCCTCAATTGCTAATTTTTATGCTGTGAAAAGTTGAATGTACATTATACGTCAGACACCCACTTAGGACAAATGACCATGTTTGATGTATTATTGTCATTGTACACTTCACCACCAGCATATCCTAGTCGTCACCGTCATTTCAATCCCTCAAGCAATCATTCTCAAATGGTCGTTGTCAACATCATCTTGTGCGATTCTCACATTACTTTCAACTCGATAAGTGTGTAAAGTGTATGTAGAAATCGTTGGAATAATCGTTGTATGTACATCGTATCGTGGTATGTGTCGCTTAATCGTGTAACATTGTAAAGGAAAGCGTACACAAACATCAACATGCTGTATACTTTTTACTAAGCCTCGTAAGTAGTAGTTATGATAAAGCTGGTAGTGAAGAATATTTACCACATCATGTAAGAAAGTTGGAATAAACTGATGTTAGTTCGGCAACAAGAAAAGTGGAACATTTTATACTTCTTTCACTAAAATTGACAGCCTGTAAATGGATAAAGCATATGATATCTGAGAGCTGTCCTCCGAGAATTCTTTCTTCTCTCTTTCTCATCACTTCCGTTTGGTGGTTTACTAAGAGCACTACAAGAGTTTACCGTCAATATGCAGTAGTGATGATAATGCCTGTACAGTTACTAGAAGGAAGTTTACTAGTACGTGCTGGATTTTGAGGAGCAAGCAATCTAGTGGTTGTTAACAATAATAGCTGTATGTACTAACAAGTGAGTGTACGTTGACTGTTGTGAGAAAGCTGGTGGTAATGAATGTGACAGTAACAGTAATACAACATAGCACGTTTTCCACCTCAGTCCACCTACCTGGTTGCTAATGCGTGTTAGTGTTGTGTACACTTTGTTAGGGAATGCCAAACTGTCTCTCATCAACAAATACATCGAACCAAATAATCCATCCGAGTTCTTCGTGTACTTGTTCTTTTTAACTCAATAAAACCGTTAATCCAATCAATATTAGTGTTCTATGTACCTACTTTGACGAGATAAAACACTTTGTAGGTACAACTTCCATATGGTATTATGTTGAATATTTATATGTAAGTATGTATAGATAAGTAAATAATCTACTTCCATGTACTTAGGGCTAACGTGAGATAAATTTTATTGAAAGATCTTCATCCCACACCATCATAATGAAATAATGCAATGAAGCCTTGAACATAGATAACTCTTCACTATGACACAAAAAAGCTAGCAGTTGTACGACGGGCTTCTGAATCGATTTGATTCTTATTTTATTTCCTCTTCAGAATATCTTCATGTGCATCTTTGCAGAAATGAAGAAACTCTCTGAATTAAAATGAAAATTAGTAAGAGAATTACTTGAAGAACTACACATGGAAAGATGAAGGGACACGCTAAATCCTTATCCACAGAAGATATCAAAGGACTTCCTGCTCTAATAACCCAAAGAATTGAGGCGTAACCAGAAATTATATTCAAAAGTAATATAACTTAAGTGTTAGAGAATGTATCATTAGAGAGAGAGTAACATTCTCAGCAAAACAGCCTAGATTCATATATGCATTGTAACTGGTCTTATATGCCAATGTGCTACTTGTGCCAACTTCATGAAGTCTCCATTCTCGATTTGGATTCTACTGACGAAATTTCCCCGTTTTCTTTTTTCTTCTCCAACAACAGAGCCGGCAGCAACAGCAGGAAAACTGATGTGTCATTCGGAAAAGCAGAGATGATAGCGAGTCCCTATATGGCAACAACGCTGCTGTCATACCTAACACTAACTGATAAGAGTAGAATTATGGAAGCTTTCTCTAGTAGCATGTAATGGTTTATTTGTGGAACAAGTAAAAAGAAATACATCAAAACTCGCACAGTACACCCTCAGGTGATTGTTGCAAAGTTGTTGTGTCTCAGGTTATAAGTTGCTGTTGATCATTCTACTACTATTACACGTTGGTATGTATATGTACTTTATGAAAGAAGGTTGAGTGGACTACACAGAAATAGAACAGCTTACAAACGCATTTACTACCTGACTCTGAAATGAAACTTACCATTCCACTAGTATATGCTATTGTCCCATAAGTACATAAAAGGTGTACGCTGCACAGTACACTCAGTAAGAGAATTGAAGGTGAAAGTGAAATGTAGCTCGTGGCAAAGGTTTGTCAAGTATTTATTGCTTCCAACAACAAGGACAAAACAAAAACTCCAACTGGAATGGGGTATGGCAAGACACAATAGTAAAGCGTTACGTGTGTATGCCCCAGCTACTTTAGAGAGAGATTGCAATGTTCTAAAGAAGTGCTCCCGATGTATATTTAAAAGGAGCAAACCTGGTTGTACAGTAGCAGTAAAAAGTGAAAGTAAAGAGAACAAAAGTTTTTTCTTCTGTGATTGTGCAAGT
Source organism: Coecobrya sp. COE2 (assembly GCA_027743765.1). Taxonomy (NCBI): domain Eukaryota; kingdom Metazoa; phylum Arthropoda; class Collembola; order Entomobryomorpha; family Entomobryidae; genus Coecobrya; species Coecobrya sp. COE2. The sequence goes on from JAHZMV010000310.1 coordinate 11,498, forward strand.
GCACATAGACATAGACACTCTACACACCTATACAAGGTTGTTATCCCTGCGGGGTTATGCTAGAGCATGGAACACCGGCACCACTTCTAATGTCACGGGGAATATTACAAGTAACAAAACGAAAAGGAGAATTTTGGTAGGTATGTGAGATACAACTTGAGAAATTATTATGAAACAACATCTTCCGGTTCAGAGCGATCAACTTGGATAAAAAAATCATTTCCGTAATGTTCGTTGTAGTTCTATTTTTGTTCTGATATTTTTACTATTATTTTACAGTGGAATTTATATTGGTACTGTGACGGGTTCGATGTAACTATTGAAAAATTGGAATTGCTGTTGGGTGATGTAACTCGTAAGCCCATCCATAAAACAGGAAACAAAATTGAATGTATGTGTTCCCATTGCTGTTATTGTTGCCGCAAAAATAATAATGTAGATACAAGTAAAGCTTTCACTGGATCAGATGTGATATTCAGTCAGTAGTCTGTACACACTGTGCTCAAATTTCACTTTCCTGAACTACATTGCACTGTCACAGCGGGTTTTGATGAGAAAACTAGTTTGTAGTTTTCATTTCTATTAAGGGAATGTCTCCCTCTATACAGTGCTCAAACATGTGTATGCAGCAGAAGATAATGCAGGCTTAGGTGATACTCCACACAAATAATCTTTCGCGCTTTCCTTTTTTTTCCAAAGGACAAGAGAAAAAAATGTGAAAACTGGTTTCTTTCCTTAAATTATAACACATAGCATGTGTGAATGAATGAACATACGCGATAACTCTCCCTTTTTTATGATGCACATGCATAAAGTGTCAAATAACTGGGTTCCTGCTAAATCACATACCATCATCTTCTCGCTTCTGCTCCTCTTCTGGAGAAAGGCATAAAAAGGAGAAAGTGAGACAAGAAGCAAATAGTCCTGTATAGATCCAGGATATTCCACATATCTTCTCCTCCTCCTCTCCTTTTTATGAGCTCATATATCCACTATTATAGGAAGTCACTTACTTTTCCAGAAATACATGCTGTCATACCAGACCCACGCGTATTTACATATACAGGCCGTATCCACAAGAAACACATGAATACATTGCATTTTTTATTCTTTATTCCCGTGATGGGGACATGTTGGTAATATGGGTGTCTTAATACTCCCATAGTTCATATGATACACCTATCTGCTTTCTCGCATGGAAATTCTCACAGTGAATAAAAGTTGACAAGAAAAATTTGTTAGGAGGCTACCACACCGTCACTACATCTTTCTTCTCATATTATGCAATCCTTCTCCTTTCAAAACTTATTATGGTGATGCGATTCTTCGTATGATGATGATATATAAACTTTTACCAAAATCTACTGAATCTACTCTATGCTGCTTTTCTTGTGTAGATTCCTTGCCTACACGTCCTGTAATGGGATTTAAGACTGAGTACACTACAAAATACACCACACACAGGTCAGGTGAAAGATAGTCAGTCACTCAGTTGCTAAAGGTAGCTCAGACATATGCATATTAATCGTAGTACTCGTTTAACTTGATGTGGACCCGTGAGATATACTTGTATGTTGTTGTGCAAATGCGAAGAGTATGTAACTCTTTGAACCTCACTCATTTTCATTCGACATGTTTTATTTATCTTGCGTAGCAGCATAAGTAAGCGTTTTAGTCAACCAACTGAATCTTGCTTTCACCGAATCTATACATAATAGTAGAATGGACAAGATGAAATGATTACGTATTATATATAACTTCGTCCCAACAGCATAATATATTTTACATTTCCATCAAACTACCTTCTGTACAATGCTTGACGGTATGTATTAACTACAAAAAACTGTTTGGTTTTCAGATGGATTGCCACATCAGCAGAGGATAGACCGCAGCTTTGAGCCAGGGTTTTATTTACGCTGACTTATCTCAAAATATTCGTGTTCGCCCGGCGTAATTTGAAAAAAGGAGAATGTAATGTGATGTTGCATTTCACAATCGAGACAATAGTGGAAACGAGGGAGGACGTCAACGGTGCGCTAACCAAAGGGCTTTTGATATGTTTAACAAAATTAGTCAAATCCCATTGTTGTCCTTGCTCCTCGTACTGCAATTCCTGTCGGACGACGTTACCTCAGACATTGAGCCATTCCCGATGAGTGGCTTTGCAATAGGTAGTGATGATGTCGTTGGAGGGGGAGGAGTAGGACTCGATGGGGTATTGCTAGGTAGTGTTAGTGCTAGTAATAGTGGGAGTAGCGGGGATAGTACTACTTCTAATGGATTTGTATGGAGCCCGAGACAAGTAGTAACAAAATTGGGTACAGTCCAAGGTTTCATTGTGCGCCCTCCAAACGGCTACGAAGGTGTTGAGGTATTTCTCAATCTGCCATATGCCTCATCTCCAGAAGGATCACTTAGGTTCATGCCACCCGTCAGTGGTTCCCCCTGGAAGGGGATAAGACGGAGTGAAACTCCAAGCCCAGTATGTCCGCAAGTCCTGCCAAATATTCGAAACGAGTCAGAAGCGCTAAAAATGATGCCAAGAGGAAAGCTCACTTATCTCCGAAGACTACTTCCTCATCTCAGAAATCAAAGTGAAGACTGTCTCTACCTCAATTTAAGAGTTCCTCTTGCAGGTAAGTTGGCTTTATATTATAGAACTATTAAAGTATGTAAGTATATACATGAGTACATATTATAACAGGTCCACTATTTCAATATATTAGTATATTAGTTAGGGATTTGGAGTTCAAAGTATTTGTCATTTATTCAATTTGTTGATCAACCGAAGAGGTGAAACAGGAAGCATGAATATTCCATTGCTAATACAAATGTCATTACTAAAACTACAGAGTAACCAACTAAACAAATATATGTATGTTAGGTCGGTTGATTTGTTCCCTCAATTCGTTATCCCTATTTCATCAACTATATCTCTTACTACTTCATCCACTAAACCACAAGTCTATCTTTGAGTCCAAATCAAAATTCAACAGCGATGAGACACCAAACTAGTGGAGGAAGGAGGAATTAAGGTTGAATAGGTTATTTGCTTGTATTAAAGTGTACACTTTCCTACACCTACACTATTCATTCAACGATTTTAGATTTGGGTGATTTCATCGAGAGACAAGCTGTATTCGCTCACTATTCTAAATATAATCTGGACTTTCATATCGTCAATCAAAATTTCTCCGGAAAGAGTAAGGGAGTGAGAAAGGCCGCAATGTGTCTGATCCGGCTATATTTATGCAAATTAACAACCTTTCCATAATCTCCTTCCATTTCAATGAACACACAAATATTTTGCCCCTGGTATTTTAAGAAGAGATGATCGAATGGGAACTGCTCGGGACTCATTTTCACACTGTCATTTAGTTGTACACGCCATTTATCTTCCATCTTTGTTCCATGTATTCAGTATTTATAGTCCTGAGTTGTGAGTGGCACAACCGTACGGTACAAGTGAATGGTGTTTGCATTTTCAGAAATATCCATTGTGGCATGCCATTTAGAAGCCATCAAGTGTGAAATGAAAGTCAAAGAGGAATGACGAACTATCAGATTAAAGATGTAAAGTCCTTCATTCAACCGTGTACTTGATGTACCATTTGGGCACGTCGTTAATATCGCCATCATCTAGGCTTCAATACAAAGTTACCAAATGAGTCTATGCATATGTTGTGCAACATTTTCCTATGAAAGCAAAGCAGTAGTTGTTGTTGTATTAGTAAAAGTGAGTTTCAGAGCGAGTTTATTTTCCGTGAAATTTGGTCCGCCTTGAGTTTACAAAGAACTAATTATCATTACATGTGAATAACATGAATTCATTTGTCCTTTCGGGAACCGAAAAGGAATGTATATAACAGAATAACAGCCATTAACAGTAGCAGATGTGAAAACCAGGAAAAATCATCAAATAACTTGTACAATGCATACTCAGGTAAACAAACTCGTCGTAGGTTAACGTTACGAGTCCAAAAATGAATGGATGAACTGAACTTTCTAATAATATCTCTTATACATTTATTCTCGAGAGATAATATTTTCCTGCCGTTCTTGTTAACTTTCCATTCGTTTCTATTGTTATTCCGACCACAATAATGTCATCATAAACCAAAGAAGACGGTAATTTTCACAACTTCCTTTCTCCGAAAAAACAAGAGTGTTGCTTGAAACCCAAATACGAGTTAGCGTGGGCTTGGCATATCGGCTACATATACGAAAACCGAAAACAAATGAAATGATACTGGCTTTCTTTTTTATGTAAACTTTTTGAATAGTATACGTAATATTTCCGTAATGACAACATTATGTATCCCCAGGTCACATCAACAAAGGCCATTAAATTGACTTTAGTGTTTTCTGCATACCGCTACTGCTACCAAGTTTTGCACATATAGCTCGTACTTCCAAATTATAGAGCATTACCAATGTCATTTTCTGCTGTTGCGGCTGGAGTCAGTAGTGTAAAAAACTAATATGAACTTTGCAAGATTTTTTTAAAGTTCTACTATTCCTACATGTAGGAAAGTTTTGCTCCACAGTAGACTTTTACCTTTAGTTCTAGTATACACTTTGTCATTTTTCTTCGAATACAATCCTTTCATATAATATGCTCGAGTGCACTAGTTGTTTGTCTAAGTTTCCGTATTAGAAATAAGATCATGCTCATTTTATGAATTCTGTTTTAGATGAAAGAGAATGGAAGCAGAAATGCAAAAGTGGAGTGTCTTTCCAAGAAAAGTTGTGAGACAGATAAGCATATATTGTCATTTTGTACACAACCAACAGCTTATGTGACCAAATACTTTTATATCGCTCTCTTTCTGATGTATTATTATGACAGTTTTAGCTGGTCCAGTCTTTTATTGTGAGCAATGTAATGCTCACAACTTACTCCCTTACTTGAGCCGAAAAGTAATCCATTCAGTTTCAAAGTTTTTGTGTTGCACAATCAAAAAGAAGAGAACATTGCGACACACCATCACAGCCATTCATGCTTTTCTAATAGAGAATTAGAAGAAGCGATAGTTGTTGTAAAGTCCCTAAAACGTCGCATCGCAGTGTACCAACTCCCAACACATAGATTAACGAGCAATGAATAGTAGTCGACGAACAATAAATTCCATCACTGCATACCATAATCATTCTAACAGGAACACCGCAACCCTTTCAGGTTTTCTATTTTGTTATTTTCCTAATAGTGCAACATGTACCATTCATAACATGAAAGCGTGAATGCACAATAACTACTGCCTATACATTTATGTATATCTGATGGTTATGTAATAAGGTACAAAGAGCAGCAAAACTAGATGAGGAGGGGTTGTATGAACGAAGTTAACACTATATTTACACGATTTTCCCAGGAGCAAGGGAACATGAATGTACATGCACGTAGAGAAAGATGGCAAGAAATACAAGATCATAAAATTTACATTGTTATGAAGATTATACCATTACTACTGTTATCATCGTCATTATTTTTTGATAAATCTGAGGAGGGAGAGGGACTACTGTATATTATTTCTAACTACTGAATAGATTACTACCTATACAGAAGCAGCACAGCAGGCAACACCAGAGCCACGGAATTCTGATAGAAAATCTATATGATATATGGACACAATGGCATGCGAACGAATGTATCACGTCCAAAATGAAATAATATGAGCAAATTCAGCTTTCGTTATTGTTCTCTTGTGACAGGAGATATTTATAGACTATATTCACAAAGGGCCATATCACAAAGTAAATGGACCTGGGCCCAGACCAGGCCGCGATGAGACCTATGCCATTTGAAAGATCTCGTCGCGTAGATTATTTCTCTTGCTG